>CM039123.1:17055539-17067857 GCA_022036555.1 Microstegium vimineum | reverse complement strand
TGCGATCCCGGGATGAGGCAGCCGGCGCGGGGAGGTGCAATCCCGGGATGAGGCAGCCGGCATGGGGAGGTGTTGGAATGGGGCACCTGGGCTGGCAACCACCGAGAGCGGGAAGGCTCGCAACTGCTCGAAGACTCACGAAGGCTCAAGAAAAACAATGATAGGACCCGTGGCCTTGGATTCCAATTTCCAAGGAAGTGCTGGCTTTTGCCAACGATGGGCTGGAGACAGATGGGACCCAACATTGCAGCTCCTGTCGCCGGTGACCGCATGGAATCCTCCACTCGCTTTGGGTCAAGGTGGGACCAAGCGGGAGAGGTAGAGAAAAAGAGAATGCGTAGGAAGGGCAGTCCAGGGCCATGGCGTGGAAATTTTCCCACCCGCGAGTGTTGACACCAAAGGTGGCACAAAGGGTAAACTGCAAGTGCACGTCTGTCTGGTAGCTTTCACCCGAGAGTATTCCTAGGGTATTGAATCCACGGGGAACGTGAAGTGTACTTAACAAAGAACTAAGTTCGTCCTATGATGACACAAGGGGTTTATGATAGGTTGGGTAGAGAGGATCTCTATGGTTATGAAACTAGCAAGGTAAGGTAAGATACAAAGGTTGTTCACTTCGGGCCACTAGGCCGCTAGCAACAGAAAGGGATGAGAAGGGTGCTAAACCAACTAGCACAAGAAGGCCTACGTTTTAAGAACTTGGCCGAACATGGTGGGATCAAAGCCTAGATAGGTCTGTCACCCCTACTTGGTACCACAAACAAACCGTTGGACAAGCCGCAGACATAGGTAAGCGTATAGCCTAGACACCACGTCTACACTATATCTTACTACTCTAATCCGGATCCCGATGAAATTGACTAGAGTACCGGTTTAAGGGCGGTGAACCAATGAACAACTAAAGTAAATACTTTACCAGAACTAAAGATCAATTACCATAAAAGAATCTCAAATACAGACTTACAAAAGAGAAGGCCGCATTCACCGAGGTACAGCTTGGAGAAGACACCAGACAGGCTTGGCTCTCCTCCAGACTCTCCTCACTCTCTCCCTATTTTCTATGCTACTAGTAGAACAGGGCTTCGCCTTGTAGAGTGAGTAGCTCCTCCCTTGGTGTGTCTTGAATGAGAGGGAGTGAGGGGGTATTTATAGTGGAGAGGTGGAGTAGGGGCTACTCCACCGCCACATCATCGATCCGCGTTATGGGTGATGTGAGCCCTTGGATCCCAACCGCCTTCAGATCAAGGGTGGAGAGGATTTGAGCATGTGCTTCTTTGCATGCCTCCATGCAAAGGAGGTGGGCGCCCTATAGGCCTTAGGGGGGGTCAGCCGACCCCCCCTATGGGTGGTGGGACCTCCCCTGTCCTTCTAGAAGGTGGCCCACCTATCTTGGAGTGGGTGTGCACAAGTTGGACCCCTTCTGGACGTCGGTTTGTACTCTTGTGGGCCCATGGATCCATGTGAAGTGATTATGAGCCATTTAGAGAAAGCATAAGTTGATCCAAGGGTGGAGGATCACTTGGGAGTGCTTCTCCTAGATCATGGCCAGCGTGGGAGGCTGGTGGGCCCCATGGTGAGGTCGGCCGACCTGCACAAGGGGGTTAGTGACCCTCCTACTATGACATGTGGGCCCTCTTATCATGTGGGTGCTTGGGATGGCTGGTGGGCCCCATAGGGTGGTCGGCCGACCCCCCTATGGTGGGTCCCACTAGCTCATTTCTCTCCATTTTCTATAACTTGCAAGAAATACTCCATGGACATGTGGAACTATTTATTGGATAAAAATCATTATGTCTTTGCTTGCTAGCTCCTGGAAAAAGTGTTTTATTGACGGTTTTGATGGTATAAAAACATGGTGAAATTACCGTCAACAAGCACACTTAATTCTTTGCTCGTCCTCGAGTAAAGGTTAAAAGCTAACATGACTATAACATCATTAAGGCATATAGCAGGCATAAAGTTTCCTTCAAGACATTACTTATACAAGTGGGGTATGTGGCATTGTCTAACATATATCCTTTAGAAGTTGAAGAATGGAATAGTTCTCAAAGCAAAGTCATCTTCCCAAATCATATTTTAGTACTTGGAGTTTTTGATAAGTTTTTCAAAAGGAAAGCACATAAGTCAACTTACTCCTCATATAGCACTCTAGATCACTCACAAGGTATATGATTCCTTACCAAGGCATAGTATGTGGTTGCCTTCTTTTTATCTTCCTACTTCTAAATGGCTTACGTGGAGCTTAGGTAGGGATAAAGAATGTAGCAAACTTACCTTACATATATTGTAAAGTCAAATTTCGGATCCAAGGAGAGAAGTGTCATACTCTTAGATCAAGATGTGCAAGTGTGTGAAACATGACAAATGATCAATACTCCTTTGTTTGATATGGTCTCTCTTTCGAACTTATTATTTTGAGACATAGCTATCTTTTTTTTCTATGAGCTTTGATTTGCTCATTATTTTTTTCTAAGACTTGGGACCTTCATGTGCCCCTATATTTTTTTCATATTTTTCATAATTTTGTATAGTCTATGTCTCATTTACTAGCAACATACTAGAGAGAGAATTTTCTATTAGAACATGGAGCATGAACTATATGGAAAATGTAAGGCATGTTTTTGCGTACTTCCAGTGTAGAAGCAGCATATATATGTGGCGTGTACGTGATCTTGATCTTGGGGGCATGATAAGTCTCTCAACAAGGGTCACAAAACTTGACCAAACTCAACATAAAGTAAGCAGCTTATGTAGAAAGCTTATATCATGAAAGAGCATATATGGTTGTGGTAGGAATTTTCTCACTATAGAGGAGTAGTAACATTATGGTTTTATGACATTTTCAAAATTTAATCTCCAAGCACTTTAAATAGACAGGGTATGAATCATGAGCCAAGAACTATATCACATTAATCAACAACTTAGTCAATATGATTTTCCTATCAAGATATTTTTCCCACTAGCATAAGCAAAAGCAAGAATTAATCTTTATGACGCTCTTACCCCTTGAATGTCATAGATCATGTCACTTTTCAAATTTTGAGTTCAGATGCAATCTTCTTGTTTTTATTCACCATTAAAAGGGAAATAAACTAAAGAAAAGAAATGTGTTAAAAGAAAAGGAGGGGGAAGATTGGCAAACCAATCGAGAAGTAGGTTGACAACGTGTGGATGCTGACTAGTGGGACCAGGGGTCCATAGTGGGGTCGGCCGACCCTACTTTGGAGCCTTTGGTCATTCTGGTGCCCGCACTTGTGAAGGTTGGGGGTCGGCTGACCCCCCACACACTTCGTTGAAGATGTACCTGACTTTTTATTCATAGAGAACAAACATGAAAACACAAAGGACTCTACTGGTGGGACACACCAGCGAGTCAAAATTTATTTGAATGGAGCAAGATATAGAATAGTGCTGGAAAGAGAAACATGACTAAGCAATAGAGATAAAGAAACACAAGGCATAAGGATAAGGGACTAGACAAGATTTTTTTTAAGTTAGATCATGGAAAGGTTTGAATTCAATCATGTCTATTTCATCATCTAGTTTATCAGGTTCAAGGAATACTTTTAATCGTTGGCCATTTACCTTAAAGATCTTACCTTCATCATCTTGAAGTGTAATAGCTCCATGAGGCGAGGTGTCGATGACTTTAAATGGCCCTTCCCATTTGCTTCAAAGTTTTCCATGTCCAAATAACCTTAATCTTGAGTTGAATATGAGTACCTTGTCTCCTGGCTTGAACTCCTTTTTCTTTATCCTTTTGTCATGTCATCTCTTTGTTCTTTCCTTGTACATTTTGGCATTGTGGTATGCTCTCTCCCTCCATTCTTCTAATTCTGAAATTTGCATTTTCCTATGTCTTCCTGCAGCTTGTAGATCCATATTCCAATTCTTTATGGCCCAATGTGCTCGAAACTCCAACTCGACCAGGAGGTGACAAGTATTCCCATATACTATTTGGTATGGTGACATGCCAATGGGTGTCTTGAATGTTGTCCTGTATGCCCATAGTGCATCAGGTAGCTTGTCCCTCCATCTTTTCCCCATCTCATCTACTGTCTTCTGCAGTATGTTCTTGATTTGTTTGTTGGATGTTTCTGCTTGTCCACTTGTTTGGGGATGGTATGGAGTTGCAACATTGTGTCGGATGCCTTTCTCTTCTAGGAAGTGTTGGAAGCCCCTTCAATGAAGTGGGAGCCCCCGTCACTTATCACCAGCCTTGGGGTTCCAAACCGTGGAAAGATGGTTTCTTCAAATATCTTTCTTGAGCTTTTGGCATCTGCTGCTTTGCATGGCATTGCTTCAACCCACTTGGACACATAGTCCAAAGCCACTAGGATGAACTCACATCCACGGGACTTGGGAAAAGGTCCCATGAAGTCAATACCCCATACGTCAAAGAGCTCCACTTGAAGGTTGTTTGTCAGTGGCATTGCATCTCGAGCATTGATGTTCCCATGCTTCTAGCACCTCACACATATCTTGATGAAGTTCTTTGTATCTTCATACATGGTTGGCCAGAAGAAACCACTTTGCCAAATCTTTGCATGGGTTTTGAATGCTCCATAGTGCCCTCCGTATGGTGCAGCATGAGACCTCTCGATGATCCTGATTGATTCTACTTTAGGGAGACATTTCCTTAATAGGCCATCATTGCAGACTCTATACAGGTAAGGCTCATCCCAGAGATGTACTCGACTTTCTTGTATGAGCTTTTTCTTGTTTGCTCCTGGTGGTACATGTCATGTGACCATAAAGTTCACAATACTCGCGTACCATGGGTTGGAGTTTGTGATCTTGAGGAGCATATCGTCCCTTAGGAAGTCATTGATCGGCAGGTCCTGTGCATCTTGGAATTGCATTCTAGACAAGTGATCGGCTACAGGATTTTCTACTCCTTTTTTATCTTTTATTTCCAAATCAAATTCTTGGAGTAGCAAGATCCATCTTATTAAACGTGATTTAACATCTTTCTTAGTGAGCAAGTATTTTAAGGCAGCATGATCAGTATAAATATTAATCTTTGCTCTAACTAAGTAAGATCTAAATTTGTCAATAGCAAACACAACAGCAAAGAGCTCTTTTTCAGTTGTTGCATAATTAAGTTGAGCTCCTGCCAAAGTTTTGCTAGCATATGAAATTGCATGATGTTTTTTATATTTTTTTGGCCAAGAACGGCACCAACAGCATAATCACTTGCATCACACATTATTTCAAAAGGGAGTGTCTAATCAGGGGTTTGGATGATTGGAGTAGGGACAAGTGCTTTCTTGAGAATATAAAAAGCATTTAAGCACTCATCATTAAAATCAAAGGGTGCATCTTTAGCATGCAGGTTGGTTAAAGGCTGAGCAATTTGAGAGAAATCTTTAATGAAGCGCCTATAAAAACCAGCATGCCCAAGAAAACTTCTAACACCCTTGACATTCGTGGGAGGTGGAAGTTGCTCTATGACTTCTATCTTAGCTCTATCCACCTCGATCCCACATTCAGACACTCTATGTCCTAGCACTATGCCTTCCTGAACCATAAAATGGCATTTTCCCAATTCAGGACTAAGTGCTTTTCCTCACATCTTTGTAAGACCTTGTCCAAATTTTCAAGACAATCATCAAAGGTTTTTCCATAGACAGAGAAATCATCCATGAAAACCTCCATGATTTGTTCAATCATGTCAGAGAATATGGACATCATGCACCTTTGGAAAGAAGTAGGAGCATTGCATAAGCCAAAAGACATACGGCGATATGCATATGTCCCATAAGGGCATGTGAAGGCGGTCTTACTTTGATCCTCAGGATGGATGGGTATTTGATGATAACCCGAATAACCATCAAGGAAACAGAAGAAAGAATGTTTTGCTAACCGTTCCAACATTTCATCAATGAAGGGTAACGGAAAGTGATCTTTCTTTGTAGCCTTATTGAATTTTCGGTAATCTATACACATCCTCCAACCCGTGACAGTTCATTGAGGGATCAATTCATTTTTCTCGTTTTTCATGACCGTCATTCCTCCCTTCTTAGGCACTACTTGCACGGGGCTAACCCACTCATTATGAGGAAATGGATAGATTATGCCCACATGTAAGAGTTTCAAGACTTCTTTCTTCACAACCTCTCTCATCGCGTTGTTAAGCCTCCTTTGAGGCTCCCTAGATGGTATGGATTCATGATCGATAGGGATGCGATGTGTGCAAAGAGCAGGGCTAATCCCTATGAGATCTTGAAGAGAGTAGCCTAAGACGGATTGATGTTTTTCCAAAACGATGATGAGTTTAAGGGTCTCACTGAAGAAAGTTTGTCACTTATGATCACGGGGGAGTCTCCACCATTGAGGAATGCATACTTGAGGCTAGAAGGAAGGGGTTTGAGCTCGATGGGAGGTTTAGGTGGTGGTTCAGATTCCTTCAAATCTGTAGGTTCATCCAAGTTGTCTTCTTCTTGGATGAAATGTTTAGCATCATCTTCAAGATTTGGTTCGAAGGGATCTAGAAGAGAGGTTGCCATCACTTCCTCCATCGGCTGACACTCGGGTTTCGATTCTACTTTTGAATTGGTAGATCGAGTTAATGGAACTGAAAGGTTCACTCCTTTCCCGAGGTTGACATCAAGGCTCCCCAAATGTTTACTTTCTTGTAAAAGCTTTTCAAGGGGGTGCCCGATCAAAAGATCAAAATCCGAGATCTCAAAGATATAGAAGTTCAAGAGAATCTCGATTTCGTTGATTGTGATTGGGACCATGCGTGCAATCCCATGACTCTTGATGACTTCTCCAGATGGAATCTTGAGGAGTTTGTCACTTGGAGTCAAAGGTTTATTGCCCGTGAAGAGATTATATGCTAGAGAATCAGACATAATGCTCACTCCGACGGTAGGATTATAAAGAGAATCTAATGCAACACTTTTCATGAAACAATGAATGGTTGTGGAGGGAGAAATAATCCAAATTACTTCAGATGAAGTTTCAGCCTCCTTAAGTCATTCATTGCTCATGATGGATGTGAGTTGTTGGATCGTTTCCTTTAGATGATTTGGAGAATCAAGCTTTAGAGCAGAAGATCCAGAAGATCTCTTTTGCACAGGGAAATTTGAGGTGTTTCCAAAATCAGAATCGGAGAAAAGGTCATTCTCAATTTCGAAAGGGAAATCCAAAGGTTGAATTCCTTCTTCCTTTGGAGGATTTGGACTTTGGGGTATTTGTGGCTCAGGATTGATAGCTAAATTTTGGGATTGGATTGGTGGTGATTTATTTATCAAGACTTCTTCTTGTTTGGGGGTGCTTCCTCTTCTTCCTCAGGGAGTTCATCATGAATGCCAGTGCAAGGGGTGTTTTCAAGGATTTTCTCAAGAATAGACCTTGCTTCACTAGCAGATAAATGAAGGAAAGCTCCTCTAGAGGCTATATCAAGGAATTATGCAGAATCCTTGCTAAGACCGAGATAAAAATGTTGTAAGAGCACAGGTTCGGGTATAGCAAGATCAGAGCCTGAAGAGACAAGATCTATAAAACAGACCCATGATGCACCTAGAAGCTCCTTATCTTTTTGCTTAAAAGTTAGGACCTCCGTTCGAAGATGAACGACTTTAGGAACAGGGAAGAAGGCTAAGCATAATTTAGCTAGAAGGGTCTCCCAGTCTCCTTGTACACTCCCTACATGTCGAGCATACCAATGTTTAGCTACTCCCATCAAAGAGAATGGAAATAGCTTCTATTTCAAGGTATCTCATGTCATGCCTTGAATATGAAGACATGAGTATAATTTCTTGAACTCACGTAAATGGGTGTAGAGGTTTTCATCTTCTTCCCCAGAAAAAGGTTGTGTCTGAACCATCGCTATGAAAGCAGGGCGAAGCTCATAGCGAACAGCTAAAATGGCTTTGGATGATTTTGGTGGCTCCAAACTAGCACCCTTTAGAGCACCATATTGAAAGAGGGGGTGTTTGGTCCATGATGTGAATGATAAAATTAAAAGATAAACGGGCGACTCGATTCTATGTTAAGAACAGCTACCGTTCCCCGGCAACGACGCCAGAAAGCTTATTGACACCAAAGGTGGCACAAAGGGTAAACCGCAAGCGCACGGCTATCAAGGTAGCTTTCACCCAAGAGTATTCCTAGGGTATCAAATCCACGGGGAACGTGAAGTGTACTTAACAAAGAACTATCTTGGGGACACAAGTGTGCTGCCATTGGAGTCGCACAGGCACCGTAGCCACGTTGGGCCGCCGACATGGACGCCCCACTACGCCGTCGCGCGGTCCTATGCTTGCGCTTCCGCTGTGTAGCCATTCACAGATTCACATGGTGGTCGTGTCCATCGACAGATTCAGAGTTGGGACTTGGGAGGGTAACAAACCAGCGCAGATGGGATGAGGTCGGATGGCGATGTCGCCGTGGAGAGCAGGGGCGAGGCAGCCGGCGCGGGAGGTGCGATCCCGGGATGAGGCAGCCGGCGCGGGGAGGTGCAATCCCGGGATGAGCAGCCGGCACGGGGAGGTGTTGGAATGGGGCACCTGGGCTGGCAACCACTGAGAGCGAGAAGGCTCGCAACCGCTCGAAGACTCGCAAAGGCTCAAGAAAAATAATGATAGGACCAGTGGCCTTGGATTCCAATTTCCAAGGAAGTGCTGGCTTTTGCCAACGATGGGCTGAAGACAGATGGGACCCAACATTGCAGCTCCTGTCACCGGTGGCCGCATGGAATCCTCCACTCGCTTTGGGTCAAGGTGGCACCCAGCGGGAGAGGTAGAGAAAAACAAAATGCGCGGGAAAGGCAGTCCACACCACAAGAAAATCTCACATCCATGACGCTCCACTTTTGTCATGGAAAATCCCAAAAACGTCATGGACACATTTCTGTGACGAGTTTATGACGAAATTCTGCTTGTCATCTTTGTCACTTCATAGATATAAAATAGTGACGATTTTAAAACTTTCGTCATAGATATCGTTTCATCAATGACGATTTTTGCACCGTCACAGATATGTTTCAGTCAGCGTTCAGAGTACACGTGTATGCTGCATAGGTCGACACGTGTCACATTGTGAGGTCGCTATGTGTTTACCTATGAGTTCGCCACGTGTTTTTGTGATGGCCACGTGATTCACTAAGATGAGGACACGTGTCCCGCTTAGGGACTGCCACATGTCATGCTGTGAGGACTGCCACGTGTCACGCTGTGAGGTTGCCACGTGTTTCTCATTGCAATGACGATTTATTTTTTTATCATAGAAAATTGGCAAATTTCAATATGCAAAAATAGCATTTGGTCCAAGCATGCCAAAGCTCCACAAAATATCATTCGCAATTAATCCATAAATAAAAACATCTAAATAGACCAAGTATGTAGTACAAGAATTTATTAATTACATCTCATACATCGATTACACCCATACATATAGAACTTATTACAGTATGAAGCAAGAGACTAAACAATAATGGTCTATTTCTTTGTCCAGCTTCGTCCGTGTCTTCGGCAACATTCAGAAATGGTTTTGCACATACAGAATAAAATAGTCAATTTCTTTGCTTCAGGAATATCAGTACATACAGATATCAGGTAGCAGCTTGGCATACATAATATTTTTTAAATAAGAACTGATAGGTAATCTGCGTAAAAACAACCCTTGCACGCTCCTCTGCTAGTTCCAAGGTCCTCCACTCGACCAAATTCAGAGGACAAGGACCTCCACTATCAGGCCAAATTTAGACCAGGGCAGAGATAGCACATGTGGGTATTATATTCTAATCTCTGAATTATAGAGATAAAGTTCTAATTTTTTGCTACAAGGCAAAG
The DNA here is from genome assembly GCA_022036555.1 of Microstegium vimineum. Classification (NCBI taxonomy): domain Eukaryota; kingdom Viridiplantae; phylum Streptophyta; class Magnoliopsida; order Poales; family Poaceae; genus Microstegium; species Microstegium vimineum. Next base: position 17,058,057 of record CM039123.1, on the reverse strand, counting down.
AATAACTTAGATTCAACAAGTGCAAAGTGATCATGTTGTAAGCACCTATGCACAACATAGATTGACATCCAGATTCACGATTTGCAAGCCAAGTGAACAAAATTGACGCACCTAATTTGCTCACCAGCAGCAACTCACAGTTCTTTTCATTTGCACACATACAAACAAAGCAGCATCCTACAACAGACCTACCTTGCATAAATATCAAACATCAGCACAGTTGTGTATGCATTTAGATAAATAAAAAACTTAAATTAAAGAATGTCTTGGATACTTAATGTACGCACTAGGGAGGAGTAAGTCTTTGCCAGACTAACTGGATTCAGCCTGCACTAAGTGTGAATTCTCAAATGATTTGCCAGAGGACGTTCTAGAAAGATTATAAAATTCTCGAGATTTAATCTTCAGACATCAAAGCATGATTCAGAACTTAAGTACTTTAAAATAGCAGAATTATAGAAACTACTCTGCTGAAACAGAGAGCACCCAAAAACGGCGAGGTAACTTCAAATAGCTGTAACTTTCAAACCACTAGGCCAAAGGGCCTCAAATTTAAACAGCAGCTAGATATGACAATTATCTTCGACTTTGGTATTCACAAGTTTCATAGGAAACCAACTTATCAAGGTGAACTTCTCTAAGTCCCTAGATCTATCCAGATGGGACCAACATCTCACTTAAAGAATTAACGATGTTCCAAACTTACATTTGGACTATACCAACCATATCATGGCAACATCCATAACTCATGGACACCAGAAAATATGATGGCCATCATAAAATAAAATTATTTGATGCTTTTCCCAATTTAAATAGATACAAGGATGCATAAAAGACCATATACAAGACTTGCATAGAAAAGTTCAGCGCTACAAACTATTAGCATATATATCTTTTAGATATACATAGGCTATTATATATTGCAGGCTTTTAAGCTTCAGGGATTCCTAATACTTGGACTGTCATAGTCATTGGCCGTATACCACAGAGCAGCAAGCAGACTCGCGTAGCTTAAAGGAGAAATGCAGATTCAACAATCCTCACCTCTTCAATACAGAAAAAGTAGCACAACAAGCTACAGCAGGCCAACAGCTCCATGGAACCTGGCCTGTTGTGTCGGATCCACCACAGCTCGCCTTCCATAAGCCTAATAATACGGAAAAAAAAAGATGCAGATTGTTATCCAAACCGTGGGGGACTAGTAAACAAAAGGTGAGATTTTGTATTAAAAATGGACATTGCTAAGTGCAAAGCAATGCTTCAGGACCGTCCGCCGCCTGGATCACACCTCGCTCAGCGGATCAGGATGCCGGGATCCGGATCCGACCAGTGGCAGTGTGGTGACGAGAGGCAAGGGTCCCAGATCCGACCAGCGACGGCGTGGCACGACGACGAGAGGCAGAGATCCCGGATCCACCCAGAAAGTGGAAGAAGGACGATGGGGTGCTACTCGACAGCACAGCGCGCGGCTCCGGCCGCATGTGTGCACCGGCGAGTGCTCCCACGGCGGCGCTGTCGTCTTCGTTTTCTTCTCTGGCCGCTATGGGCGTCACCTCTGTTGGCATAAATTATGATCAACTTTTCTATACCTAAAATGATACCACCAACTTCAGGATCAGGGATAAACAAACATATCATGAACATAGTTTATCAAATAACTAGTTCCACATGTCCATGAGTGTTTGAGTGCAGGAATGAACAAATGAAGCAAATGAGAGCCAGTGGGACCCACATAGGGGGGGGCCGACCACCCTATGGGCCCACTCGGCTCCCCTCTCGGCCATGATCCAAGAGAGGCACTCAAGAGTGATTTTCAACCACTGGATCATTTTGTGCTTTATCTCAACTGCTCACAAGCAAAACACAAGGATCCATGGGCCCACACCAAGGAGGTAAATGTGACAACTACCTCAGAACCAACAACCAGCACCTATGACAAGTGGGACCAACACCAGGGAGGAAGATGTGGTTCAGTGACCCCCAGGGGGGTCAGCCGACCACCCCGTGGGCCCACCTGGCTCCCACTTGGTCCCCTGACCAGTGGGACCACTCCCAGAGGCCAGAGGAGGGCCCACTAGCCATAGGGGGGTCGGCTGACCACCCCCCTAGGTCGGTTGGCTCCTCCCAACCGCCATACCTCTTCCCCACGTGTTGGATCACCACCATCCATCCAATGACGGTTACAAGGTCGGTTGGATCCAACGGTGGAGAATGGAAGGCCCTGGATCGCTGACGTGGCGCTGGAGTAGCCCCTACTCCACCTCCCTACTATAAATAGAGGACCATACCCCCCCCTCTCTACACATGGTGAAGAAGCCTACAAGCTCTATTCCTTAGAATTGTTCTAGTAGTTAGTCTAGAGTGGGAGTTAGAGTTGAGTCGAACTTGCTCGGGATTTCCGGAGTAGTCTTCTAGGAAGTCTGGTATAGCTCTTGTATCTTTCCTTCTTTGTAAGACTTTATCTTATTCAATATATTATCTTTTCTCTCTACTTTACTTAGTATTTACTTTGAGCATT
>CM039123.1:16944494-17055439 GCA_022036555.1 Microstegium vimineum | reverse complement strand
CATTACTATACTAAGATATAGTATTGTTATATGCTTTTGCTCTTTAATAGCATTTACATTCATAGTCTGTGATCCTTGTGGCCTTTCTCGTATGCGATCATTGCCTGTCATAGGGTGTTTTGAGTATAGATCGTAGTCAAAGTAGTAAGTTGTGTGTAAGCGTGATGCTTATTCATCATCTTATCCTTGGTTACCGCTTGTTGCACGGATTGTTTGTGGTAGCTAGCAAGAGGTGACAGCCTTGTCTAGTCGTTGTATTCCACCACGTGTTGTCTAGGCAAGTTCTTAAAAGGTAAGGCCCCCGTAAAAAGAGGGCGCGATCCGGTAGGAGTTTTGTCCTCCTACTGATCTATCCCCTCGCCTAGCATACTTGTATTGAGGAGACAAACTATAGTGTTTAGACTAGTTAAATAGCTAAGTATATTGAAGTAGAGTGAATTGCTTAGGAGTCCCTATACTCTTCTCGTTGTCCTCCCACCTAGCTAGTCTATCTAATCCGTTTTAAGTATCATTTATCTTGGCTTATTCATTCATCAACCCCTTCCTATCACATTTATCGTTTACCCGCCTATACTAGTTGGTACTAAGTTGAGGTACTCTCTAGGATCTCTCTCTAATTATCATTTCTAGCTCAGTTTTCCCTTGGGATAAAATAAATTACGATACCTTGGAATACTCCTAGGTGAAGTGCTACAGCAGTAATCTATGCGCTTGCGGATTTATCCAATAGTCATAAGAAATACCCACAGGCATTTCTGGCGCCGTTGCCGGGGATAGGGATTTATCTCTATTTTTGGTGCGACGCTAAGAAGTGTCAACAACCTCTGTGCTGCTACTGCTAGTGGCGCGAAAGAGAGGATAGGGAAGAGAAGAAAAGAAAGAAGGTGAGGGAGCAGCCAGCGGCCGTACTTGCCGCCGGCGACTTCCCCCCGAGCCGCCGCCGTCTACCAGGAGCCGCGCGGCTAGAGAGAAAGGGGAAGAAAGAAGAGCCATTTACATGAGTGTCATTAAGAAAGATCGCAATTACACCGAAGCCATTAAAAAAGATGGCCGCACACATGTAGCCGCCGCACGACCCCGAGCACCTCCGTGGGGCCGCCCCGCCGGAAGTATCCCGCGACGAGGTAGACGGTAGTTGTGCGCGGCGCGGGTCGGGCTCAGCATCCCGTCGAACACGGCGCAGGCGTTGTGGAGGGAGCCGCACAGCAGGTGCAGGTGCAGCACGAGGAGCTTGACGGGAGGTCAGCGCTGCCGGTGAGGCTCGACGCGAGGAGCTACGCGTGGAGGGTCTGTGACTCGGCCCGCGGCGGGGACGCGTCAATGAGGCCCTGCACCGCGGCCGCGAGCGCGGCGGCGGTGCGGCGGTGGCGTGGGACGCGCGGTACCCGCGCCTCCGTCGTGTCTCGCCTGCAACGGCCGAGGCAGAGCTCCCCCGCGCCTGCGCTCACAACGGTCGGGACAGAGCTCGCCAGCGCAAGCTCCCCCCGCCTGTGCCCGTGGCGGCCGCGGGAGCTAGCCCACGCCCGCTGCGGAGCTCGCCCGTAGCGACCGGAGCAGAGCCCCCCCGCGCACGCCCGCGGAGGAGCTCGTCCGTAGCGGCCCCGCGCATGCCCGCTCGCCAATGCAAGAGCCGCGAGAGCTCGCCCGTGCCCGCGGCGGAGCTCGCCCGTGGCGGCCATGGCAGAGCTCCTCCGCGCACACCCGCGGCGGAGCTCGCTCGTAGCGGCCCCCGCGCACACCCATGGCAGCCCCGCTATCCGCGCTCCTCCTCCTCCCAGACCTTGAGCTCGCCGCAGAGCATAGGATAAAATGGACATTTCACCTGTTTATTTGACACCGTTATATGGCAGAGTAGACGGAATGGCTTGAAGAGAAAAGAAGTTCAACACGATGGTACTGCTGGGAGCTCAACTTTTTTAATGGCTTGCATGTAATTGCGATCTTTTATAATGGTACTCATGTAAAAGGCTCAAGAAAGAAATGGAGTTAGGGTTCACGGGTAGGCCGGCCTTGCCAGTTTTGTTCCACCGAGAAGAAAGGGTGACAGTCGGATTCAATCCAACGGCCACCGGCTACTGCGGCTGTCGGTGCGTGACCAGGCTGAAATAAGCCGAGGCGGGAAGCGTTGCGGCCTGGGCGGGAGATGGAGCAAAGCGGCTTACAGACCTTCGGGAAATTCTTTAAATAGTTTAGATTAATCAAATAATAAATGAAATAAAAAAACTATCATATAGATATAAACACATGTATTAGTCCAGTGGTCAAAGCCGTTGGTGCGTATACATATATGTGTTATTCATCAATGTTCAAAATAATCTCAGATGAGGTCGTTTAGTGTCTCATTTGACAAAGTTTGACCAAGTTAAATATTAAATTTTAAAAAATAACACATTCACACTAGTATTTAAAACTCTAAATGGCTTCAAAAAGAAAAGTAATAAATACCAAGTTTGTTAAACTCATCAAGATCTATATATTTTGTTTTGGTTCACATTTCATTTGACAAAGTTTGGACAATTCAAATTTTGAATTTTTAAATTTTGACACCTCTAAACCAATATTTGAAGCCCTAAATGGTCTTAAATAGAAAAATTATGAATACCAAGTTTGATCAACTTATCAAGGTCCACATTTGTTATATTGGTCATTTTTTCACTTGAGAAAGTGTTAGGAAAGTTTAGTTCTAAATTGATACGTCTCTCATATAGTTTCCTAAACTCTACGTGAGATTTATGATTTTATGACTAATGTTTATTAACACTTTCTCAAATGTAAAAATGATCTATACAAAAAATGTAGATCTTGATGAGTTCTAACACTTTTGTATTCAAAAGTTTTTAATCTGAGGTCATTTAGTGTCTCCAAATCTTGTTAATAGTAGTGGTTTATTTAAACTTAAAATTTAAATTGTTCAGACAAAATTGTATGAAAATATTAATAAATTAATGGTAGTAAGACCACAACAGAATGATAGATCTTGATTTTAGAAAAAAAATTAGGAAAAAAATCATAATATTTCGAGTTAGTATGAGGGAGAACGACTAGTTAAAAAATTTCTCTACAGATTGAAAAAAAGAAATCACAGTTGTTCATCATGAACAAGTGTGATTTCTGTTTTTAATCTGTAGCGAAAATCAAGAGCTATCTTTTAAATTGGTTCATGCATCAATGTGACTAACTTTAAAAGAATATAAAATTTAAATTTCAAAAAACGAAAGCTTCAAACCATTTTTGAAACCCTAGATGGCTTCAAATAGAAAAGTAATGAATACCAAGTTTGTTAATCTCATCAAGATCTATATTAGTTATTTTGTTCAACTTTTCATTTGACTAGTTTAGACAATTCAAATTTTTAATTTTTGATACCTCCAAACCAGTTTTTGAAACCCTAGATGGTCTCAAATAGAAAAGTTATGAATACCATGTGATCAACTCATCAAGGTCTATATTTGTTATATTGATCATTTTTGTATTTGAGAAAGTGTTAGGAAAGGTTAGTTCTAAATTGATAAGTCTTTGTATAGTTTCTTAAACTCTATGTGAGATTCATGATTTTGTGACTAATGTTTATTAATACTTTCTCAAATGGAAAATGATATAGATAAAAAATGTAGATCTTGATGAGTTCTAACACCTTTGTATTCAAAAGATTTTCAGATGAGGTCATTTAGTGTCTCCAAATCTTGTCACTAGTAGTAGTTTATTTAAACTTAAAATTTAAATTGGTCAAACAAAGTTGTATGAAAATATTAATATACTAATGGTAGTGAGATCACTAAAAATTGAGAGATCTTGATTTTATAAAAATTTACGAAAAAATCATCATATTTAGAGTTAGTACGAGGGAGAACGACTAGTTACAAATTTTCTCTATAGATTAAAAAAAGAAATCACAGTTGTTCATCATAAACAAGTGTGATTTCTTTTTTTAATCTGTACCGAAAATTTGTAACTAGTCATTCTCCCTCATACTAACTCCAAATGCGATGATATTTTTTCCCAAATGTTTCTAAAATCAAGAGCTATCCATTAAATTGGTTCATGCATCAATGTGACTAACTTTAAAAGACTATAAAATTTGAATTTCAAAAAATGAAAGCTTCAAACCATTTTCGAAACCCTTGATGGCTTCAAATAGAAAAGTAATGAATATTAAGTTTGTTAATCTCATCAAGATCTACATTAGTTATTTTGGTCAACTGTTCATTTGACAAGTTTGGACAATTCAAATTTTGAAATTTTAAATTTTGACACCTCCAAACCAGTTTTTGAAACCCTAGATGGTCTCAAATAGAAACGTTATTAATACCAAGTTTGATCAACTCATCAAGGTCTACATTTGTTATATTGGTCATTTTTGCATTTGAGAAAGTGTTAGGAAAGTTTAGTTCTAAATTGACGAGTCTCTCATATAGTTTCATAAACTCTATGTGAGATTCATGATTTTGTAATTAATGTTTATTAATACCTTCTCAAATGAAAAAATAATATATATAAAAAATGTATATCTTGATGAGTTCTAACACCTTTGTATTCAAAAGTTTTTCATATGAGGTCATTTAGTGTCTCATTTGACAAAGTTTGACCAAGTTAAATATTTAATTTTTTTAAAAATGACACTTCACACCAGTATTTGAAACTCTAAATGGCTTCAAATAGAAAAGTCATAAATACCAAGTTTGTTAAACTCATCAAGATCTGCATTAGTTGTTTTGGTCAACTTTTCATTTGACAAAGTTTGGACAATTCAAATTTTGAATTTTTAAATTTTCACACCTCCAAACCAGTTTTTGAAACCCTAGATGGTCTCAAATAGAAAAGTTATGAATACCAAGTTTGATCAACTCATCAAGGTATATATTTGTTATGTTGGTCATTTTTACATTTGAGAAAGTGTTAGGAAAGTTTAGTTGTAAATTGACAAGTCTCTCATATAGTTTTATAAACTCTGTGAGATTTATGATTTTGTGACTAATATTTATTAAACATTTCTCAAATGTAAAAATGATCTATACAAAAAATGTTGATCTTGATGAGTTATAACACTTTTGTATTCAAAAGTTTTTAATCTGAGGCCATTTAGTGTCTCCAAATCTTGTTTGTAGTAGTAGTTTATTTAAACTTAAAATTTAAATTGGTCAAACAAAGTTGTATGAAAATATTAATAAATTAATGGTAGTAAGACCACAACAAAATGATATATCTTGATTTTAGAAAAAATTAGGAAAAAACATCATCGCATTTGGAGTTAGTATGAGGGAGAACGACTAGTTAAAAAAATCTACAAATTAAAAAAAAGCAATCACAGTTGTTCATCATGAACAAGTGTGATTTCTGTTTTTAATCTGTAGCGAAAATTTATAACTAGTTGTTCTCCCTCATACTAACTCCAAATGTGATGATGTTTTTCCTAAATGTTTCTAAAATCAAGAGTTGTCTTATAAATTGGTTCATGCATCAATGTGACTAACTTTAAAAGAATATAAAATTTAAATTTCAAAAAATGAAAGCTTCAAACCATTTTTGAAACCCTAGATGGTTCAAATAGAAAAGTACTGAATACCAAGTTTGTTAATCTCATCAAGATCTATATTAGTTATTTTGGTCAACTTTTCATTTGACTAGTTTGGACAATTCAAATTTTTAATTTTTAATTTTTGATACCTCCAAACCAGTTTTTGAAACCCTAGATGGTCTCAAATAGAAAAGTTATGAATACCATGTTTGATCAACTCATCAAGGTCTACATTTGTTATATTGGTCATTTTTTCATTTGAGAAAGTGTTAGGAAAGGTTAGTTCTAAATTGACAAGTCTCTCATATAGTTTCATAAACTCTATGTAAGATTCATGATTTTGTGACTAATGTTTATTAATACTTTCTCAAATGGAAAAAAGATATATACAAAAAATGTAGATCTGAATGAGTACTAACACCTTTGTATTCAAAAGATTTTCAGATGAGGTCATTTAGTGTCCTCAAATCTTGTTACTAGTAGTGGTTTATTTAAACTTAAAATTGAAATTGGTCAAACAAAGTTGTATGAAAATATTAATATACTAATGGTAGTCAGATCATTAAAAACTGATAGATCTTGATTTTATAAAAATTTAGGAAAAAATATCATCATATTTGGAGTTAGTATGAGGGAGAACGACTAGTTACAAATTTTCTCTACAGATTAAAAAAAGAAATCACAGTTGTTCATCATGAACAAGTGTGATTTTTTTTTTAATCTATACCGAAAATTTGTAACTAGTTGTTCTCCCTCATACTAAATGCAAATGTGATGATGTTTTTTCCCAAATGTTTCTAAAATCAAGAGCTATCTATTAAATTGGTTCATGCATCAATGTGGCTGAAAGGATCAAGATGCCCAAGAGGGGGGTGAATTGGGCTCTTTTAAATTTCTAAACAAGAATTAAACCTAGCAAGAGCCAATTAACCCCCTAGTGCTTTTCCCAAGTGTGTCCTAGCTACACAAGCAAGACATGGCAATGAAAGCGGTAAAGCCCTATGCAATTCTAGTCAAGAAACACAAAGGTAATGCGGAAAGTAATACTTGAAAGTAATTGCAATAAGTAAGAAGAAGGGAGAAAGCAAGTTGACACGATGACATTTTGCCGAGGTATCGAGGAGTCGACACTCCCCCCTAGTCCTCGTTGGAGCACCGCGCACGGTATCGCTCCCCTTAGTCCGCGCAAGGACTAAGTGCTCTCTACGGGCTAATTCTTCGCCACTCCCGCTTGGTGAATCGCCCACAACCGATCACAACGAAGCTTGGGCCATCCACAATGATCTCCACCGGATGATCACCAAGCAAACCTCCACGAAGCCGTCTAGGTGATGTCGATCACCAAGAGTAACATGCACTAACTCTCATTTGACCAAGGCTAGTCTAGTGATTGAATGAATGCACACTTGCTATCTCTAAGCAACTAGTGAGAATCAACTCATGGAATTGCAATTCACACTCTCACTAGGGCTCTTGCACTTCGTGCACTCTCACAAGGGTTGGTCAGCAATTGGAATGAGCAAGAGAGGTGCCAAGGGGCTAATGGAGAAGTATAAATACCCCCCAACCAAGTCCCTAGCCGTTTGGCACAACAACCACTTGTCTGCGTCACTCCAGACGCTCAGAACAGGTGGGATCTGGACCATTACACATGCGTCCGGACCCCCTCAGATCATGGCACTCAGCACACAAACCAGGCAGTCTGAACTCTCTTTGCAGTCTGGATGCAAGCATCCGGACAGCGTCCGGATAGATTTTCAGCTCTCTAGAACTCTCTGTTGGGGTCCGGACGCAACAAGCAGTCCGGACCCTACATTGTTCATGGCGTCCGGACACTCTGATACAGGCAGAGCAAACCCTAGGGTCCGGAAGCACAGCCGATGGTCCGGACCCAGGGAAACACTAGCGTCCAGAGCTCCTTTTTAAGCCGGATCAGCACACCTCCAACATGGAAGTTGCTCTACTTGGTCCAAGGACTATTTCTAAAGCTTCCTAGTGCTAGTTTTCAAAAGTGTGCACCACACCTAATCACATAGTCTCTCCTAGGTCAAGCTACTAGTTAGTACCCCCCCCTTAATAGTACGATCATAGTAAAAATAAAGGTGCTAAACTACTCTAAGTGTCTCTCAACTCCAAACGACACTTAGAACTAGTCTAATCTTCAACCTTGTCGCCAATCCTTTGAAAACCGAAATGATTCCAATAAGGGGCACGAATACCATGATAGCCCAATCAACCATCCATTACCATGACCTAACTTTTTATTGCCTCTGCAAAACACACGTTAGTCATAGTAATCTTGCATTGTCGTTGATCACCGAAACACTAGGGGCCTAGATGCTTTCAATCTCCCCCTTTTTGGTGATTGACGACAATACGCCATAGAGTATGATAAGAGAGTTTTATTTTGGTTTTCAAGTGACTTGGCTTATCTAAGCATGGGTTAGTGGATAAGAATGAATAATACATGCTTAAACAATCCAAGCCACAACATGTACTAAGGATATAAATCGAGTGCAGGTACAAGAGATAAGCTCAACCCAATATATATATATATATATCAAAGTAAAGCGCGGAAGCATATCATGAGCAAAAGCATGTGACGTAACGTATATAAGAGTGAGACACATATGTCACAAGCAAGTGTATCATCACACAAAAGCATATGCAAGATAGGGTAAACATGATGCATGAGTACGAGAGAAGTAAGCACATCAAAAGATCCAAATCTCTCTCTCTCAACTCCCCCTATCACTAGCATACTCTCGCTCTCTCCCCCTTTGGCGACAAAGCACCAAAAACTAAGCGTCGGGCGAAGAGGAGTAAACGGGTCATGGGCACGAGGACGGAAGTCGAACTGCTCGTAGTCAAAGTCTGGACTCGAGTCACCGTCGTCTTGACTGGCTGGAGCTGAAGCTGTCTCAGGAACAGTGGCCACAGAGGTAGAAGCTGAAGCATCAGCCACTGACTCTACTGGTGCATCTGATGGTGAAGTCTCTGGAACCACTGACTCTATCGGTGCCGGTGCCTCTGTACTAGGCAAGTCTGGAGCTGGTGCTGGCACTGAAGGAGCTACCTCTGATGCTGGAGCAGGGACTGTAAGTGCTATCTCTGACACTGAAGGCTGGGCAGGCTGTCCCTGGGGCTCACTAGCCACTGGAGTCATGTCTGGCTGGACCACTGGAGTAGTAGCATCTGTAGCCGGTGGGTCCTGAGGTGCAAGCTCCAACGAAGCCACTGACGGTGAAGTCTCTGGAACCACTGACTCTGTCGGTGTCGGTGCCTCTGTACTAGGCAAGTCTGGAGTTGGTGCTGGCACTGAAGGAGCTACCTCTGACGCTGGAGCAGGGACTGTAAGTGGTGTCTCTGACACTGAAGGCTGGGCAGGCTGTCCCTGGGGCTCACTAGCCACTGGAGTCACGTCTGGCTGGACCACTGGAGTAGTAGCATCTATAGCCGGTGGGTCCTGAGGTGCAAGCTCCGACGAAGCCACTAAAGAGGGGAACGTGCCACCTGTCTGTGGTGCGGGCTCTAGCGGAGAGGGCTAGTAGTCTATAGGACTAGCAAGGCCGGTGAGGGCACTGTAGCTAGCGGAGAGGTCACGTGTTGTACCACCAAGCCCGGTAGACGCTGAGTAGGGGGTAAACCCCATGGTGATCGGTGTAAACTGCGTCATCTGCCCCCACTGAGTCAAACCACTGGCTGACCTGCCTGACTGGAGACTGGAACTGAGAAGACAGACTCGCACTCTAATGTCCACCATAGGATGGTCTAGCTAGAGTGGGAGTCGTCGGTCGAGATAGGCCTGGAGGTGTAGCCGTCCGACCTAAGTACTGAGCAGTGGAGACCACTAGAGCTGTGTAGTACGAGGATGAGGGTACCGGGTGCTGGACGTAGTAAGGCACGCCAGGAGGCGGCGGCTGAGATGAAAAACCTGAAGGCTGTCCAAGTTGTGGCTGAGCTGACTAGCTAGGGAACATCCCAAACTGAGACGAACCCAACTGAAACTGCGGCGGCCTCTGAAGGAACGGAGGAGGTGGAGCGCCAGTGTGCTACAAGATATACTCGATGAACTGAAAGGTTTGTGCCTGAGTCGCTAGCAACTGCTCCTGGAACTGATCCTGTCGGGCCTGAACCTGACCCATCATGGCAACCATCGACTGCTGGGACACGTCGAGCCTGTCCAGCACGCGGAGTAAGATAGGGTCGGTCGGTGCTGGAGGAGGTGCTGCACTAGAGGGACCGGCCTCTGCGCCGTGAGCTGCTGCTGGACGTGGTGGTGCAGGATGGTGTGGACGGTAGTCATCGTCGCCACTGTCAGACGGGATCGGCTTAGTGCCCTGATCCAAGTCCTCATGTCGCTCTAAGTCAGCAAGCTCAGCATGTGCCACTGCACGCATCGCCTCATCCTGGGCGTCAACATCGGCCATCTCATGGGCCAGTACTGCACGGCGAATCCTCCTCAGAACCCTGTTGCCCCGACGACCATCTATCATAGCACTCATCATGTAGATCGGGAACACTAAGGGTGAATCAGTGAGCTCTCGGCTGATCGTTGGGTGACTGCGAAGGGAAAGAACCAACAAAAAACTGATCCAATGACCGTAGGGTAACTGCCTGCGTGACACGATCCCATCTGCTATGGTGTCCTCCATCTCACACACAATAAAATCCGCAATATCAAATGGTGTCTAAGTCACAAGAGCGGCCAGGAGGTACTGCTGGAGGTTCGTGAGTGCGTCACGGTAGCCGGTGCGAGGAAGTAGAGTGCGCCTGTAGCACCCATTTTTGCATACCAAAACTAGGTACATCATACATGTGTGCCCAGGATGTCCAAACACACATATACTCACAAATTGAAGAATACCAAAGTAAAGTACTTTATTACATCGATATTCATCACATTATTACATCATATCATAGAGTACAACATAAGAGTAAACTAGCCACAGGGACATTGACTGGGAGACATCAACTAGAAGTTCTGGACATCCTCTGGAAAGACCTCAAAGCCACCATCTGGCACCCATCCGGGATTTTCATTGTATAAAACAAGTGTAAGCATACCACAACTTAGCAAGAGTAACCAGGGTACTAAAGGCTCAAAAGGTTTGACTCTGTTTGACTGCGGTTAGCAATTTTAGTTGGTCAAGTTTTATTAAACAAGTATACTACTTTAGTGAGAAAAACCCATCCCAAGTGATTAAATCATTCAGCAATATTAACATCATTCCCAACCATCCATGTAACCCAAGTAACAGCTATCAAGAAGGATCCAGGTCGCTTGTATCCGTGAGCACGGCTATCATGATAGGTTTACACTCTGTAGAGGTTGTACATCTTTACCCTCGAGCCGTGATTCCCATTTGCCGGGGTTAGCTAGATCCACAATGCCTCTACCGAGGAGGCTTGGCAGGGTTTCACTACATAACCTTTCGCTAGTATACTCTAGCAAGTTAGGGCCGCGAGTTTGATGACAAATATGCATGGGTGTTCTCCTTCTTGTGGCTCGTGTGGTCGCAGCACTACGCATGCCTCCAAGACAGGAAAACTGCCAAACATCCCTCGACCCTCCCCTCATGCGCCAATAAATGGTAACCTCTAACAAGCTAGAGATATACTAGGTAATTAGTTAAAGTCAGAGCCATATAACACTCGGGGTAGCACAGCCTTCCTGGGTGGCCGCTTCAGGGGAGTTCCTATGGAGAGGTACTAAAGCAACAAAACCCATGCTTTAGCCCCCTTTGATCATGTTGCTAAAAGGCCTCATTTTACATTTGTTCCATAAGACCTTTAGTCAAGTTAAGCATTTGTCATTGATAAGCATAGCACATCTAGCCATAATGCAACTACTCCCATAGGTATACAAGGTATAAGGATCAAAAGTCTAGTATATGAAAGCCTATGGTTCATCAATTTGAATGGACTCATGCATAAATAAAATGTGAATTAAGGTTACATAGGTGCAAGGGGCCTTAGTTACACTTGCCTTTCTCAAAAGGTTCCTGTTGGTCCTGTTGGTCAAAGTTCAGATTCTCAAAAACAACTTGCTCACTCCCTTCTAAACATCAATCAAACACCATACAAATATTCCAAGCCATCCAATACATGCAAACAAATAGAGTTTAATTAGAATAGTACACACAACAGTGTAAATAGAGGATAAAAAGCTTTTAAAAGTATTCTATATAAAACTACGATCATGTGGACGCGAAATTCACTCAAATCGGATTTAAAATGAGAAAGTTATGCAAGTTTAAAGGTTTGAATGGCAATCTGGTAAATAGACTGAAGTATTTTGAATTAAAATAATTGATTTATGATTTTAAACCAAGCTACGGACTGCGGGTCCTATTTTGCAAAAGTTCAGGGTCTAAAATGAAAGAAAACAGGATTAAAATTGAATGAATTAGAACTGGAGTGGAGTGCGGGTTTATTTGCGAAAAACAGAGGGGGCTAACTGAAAAACGTGTCGAACTGGTCGGCGCTGACCTGGTCATTGCTGACGCAGGCGCCACATGGCAGCGCGCGACTAGTGCGGTGCACCATGCGTGCGTGTGGGTCCATGGGTGCACGGTGCACCGGTTACTTAACCCCGAAGGGGTATCTAATCCTAACCGCTGGGATCGGATCGGACGGTTGCGAGAGAAGGGGATGGTTCACCCCCCCCCCCGGTGCACAGCGGCGCCATGGATGCCGGCGGCGCGAGCTCGCCGGAGAGCGCAGTAAAGGCGTTTCTAGCCGCCTCCGTTTCAACCAAGTACATAGAAATGACCCGCGTGCTCGTGCGAGTGCATGGGTGACTTCGGTTGGAGCGTCGGCTCACCGGGACAGTGCGTCCGCGGTGGCGCCATATCCGGTGTGCTTTGTGCGTGCGTGAAACGACGGTGCGGGGTGTTAACAACCCAAACGAGGTCACTGTGAGGTGTGGTGTGCCCGTGCGACTCCATTGGGGTGCTCGGTTGAGATCAAAACCCGCCGGAGCGAGGTCACCGCGGCGGTGCCATTGCCGACAGCCGCTGAGTTCATCAATTCGGCGTACAGAGTGACTAATTGATGGAATTTAGGGGTTGGGAAGGAAGAGGGAGTCACCACGAGTGAGACAAAGCCAATTGCGGGGACTGATGCTGCTCTGGGTGGTCCGGCGTCGTTCGGCGGCAGTCTGGAAGACACAGGGAGGCACGGTGAGCACCGATTCGGCAAAACAAGAGAAGAGGGAGGCCGATGAGGAGCGTTACAGATGCGTGGTACCATGGCGGAACTCCTCGAGTGCTCGACGACGGTGTAGGGTCTCTGAAACGGCGTGAACGCGAGCGCGGCAGTGGAGTGCAGTGCGCGGACAGAGACAGAGCAGGGGGAGGAAGGAAGCTCCCGTTGCTGGCTTTATAGGCGGAGAAGGGCGGTAGACGCAGAGCCGTTGCTGGTCGAGGAATCAAGGTGGATCTTGAAGGCCCCCTTGATGGCCCGGTGTGAAGAGCTTTGAAGCTCTAGAGTGAAGGAGTGTCGGGCAGTAATGCCGGTGCGGCATCTCCGCGCGCCGAGGAAGAAGCCCGTGCGGCTGACGAGTGGGGACGACGAGGCAGTGAGAGGGAGAGAAGGTGGGTGCGAGAGTGAGTGGCCCACTAACGTCGAAGAAGCGGTCCACAGATCAGTGAGTGCGCGGGTGAAAGTTGTGGGTGCAAGTTGGAGTCTGGCGCCGACACGTGGGGTCCACATGGCAGAGAGAGGAAGAGGGGATGCGGGAGAGGGGATGCCCCGCGTGGGCCTTGGCCATGGGCCGGCTCGGTTGGGCGGAGGGGAAAAGGGTGCGGATGAGGAGGGGAAAAGAGTGGGCTGGCTCTGGTGCTAGGCCAGGTGAGTGAGAGAGGGAGAGAGGTGGAAAGAAAAACCTTTTCTTTTTATTTGCTTTGGAAAACTAGCTCAAATTCAACAAGCTATCCTACACTCAACCAAAATCCATAAACTCAGCATGAATGCAACAAACATGTTACTATGCTCTAGGTTATTTGCTTTTATTCAAAAAGTTTTAATTACTCCCTATGTTATCATGAGTATAAATTGAATAAAAAGCTCAATATTAACCTCTATTTGCAAAAGTTAAAAAATTAGGGTGTTACAGCGCCTCAACACGTCGTTCAGGAGTCGAACGTGGGAGAGCAACTCAGGAGGAGTCCGATGGGCACCGGGACCGAACGGCTGCTGGAAGCATGGGGAGACGTGGTCAACTACCGGTGTAGTGCCACCAATGGCTCTGCGTGGAGGGTCACACTCACCGAAGCACTTCCTGTGAAGTCGGAGCTCGTACTGAGTGAGGTGGAGACACTCTTTGAGGGCGGTCAAGTACATCCGGTAGCGGTCCCCTCTGAAGGTGTACTGGAAGAACTCGTGGTCAGGGTCTATCCAAAGAGACGCGTAGAACTCCCTGATCCAGTGCTCAACGTAGTTCCTCGAGCGGCCTAGGAGGTCCGCCAGCCCGGGAAGGTACGTGAGAAGAGGTCGAAGCACCTCTCCACCGGTCTCTATGATGCGCTCAAGAGGGCACACTCGGTGGGGTCGCAGCCAGATCCTCATCGTGCGGGCTGCGTCGTAAAAGTCCTTGTGGCGAGGGTGCCACCAACCAGGAGGAGCGTTCGGGTGCCGCTGAACTGGACACCACTCCTCAAGCTCTATCATCCAGAGCTCACACACCTGCTTCGTAGAAGCCAAGCTGAGGTCAAGGTGCACGGGCATCACTGGGGGCCCATGAAGCAACAGTGGTGGTGGAACTGCTCTCGGAACTCTGTCGCCGCGGCGAGGGCCCTCAGGACAAGGAGCAACCTCAACGCGGGTACGTGTGGAGCGTCTGAGCAGAGGAGTCTGCTGAGCTGGCTCTGCTGTCTCTGCTGCCTCTGAAACCTGAGTGTCCTCAACTGCCTCTGTCGGTGCCTGAGAAGTACTAGTGCGAGTACGGGTGCCAATACGAAGCCCAGCACCACGCTCTGCCCTGTCAGCGGCCTCAGCGACTGCTATCGCTGCTAGAGCGTCTCGGTCAAGCAACTTCCGCTTCTTGCGGGGCTTCTCTGGTGCCTTAGCCTTGCCCTTATCAACACGAGGGCGAGGCCAAGGCGGCTCGTCGTCACCGGGACCACCTCCGGCGTTCTTCACTCTAGCCATATCAATCAATCAAGAAGCAAAGTAATAGAGGCCCGAGATGCCACTGCCACTGTCAAACTGAGAAACCCCTGACAAGCACAAACACTGCCTCTGACTGAAGAAACACACTGTCACTGCAAGAGGCCCGTGTGCCACTGACAATCTCGTGAGGCTTTGCCTCAATCCATACTCGTGGGCTTTGCCCCGAGTTCTCTATCACTGCCACTGACACGACTACCAAATAGAAATAGATAGATAGGATATATATAAGCATACTAGTCATCGAGAGGTGCGAAAAGCCTATGGAAGCAAGCATGATAGATAATAAATAGAATGAAAAACTGCTGGCTACCTTAGGTAAGAAACGCGTTGATCCAATGCACGTCGGCCATGGACAGGGGACACCACGGAGAGGGAATCGACGACGGCTAAATCGTGTGTTCATCAATTCAACAAGGAAACCCTAGGGAGGATTTAGAGACAGAGGAGACCCTAGGAGGGTTCTGTGGGGGCAGGGGGGTTAGGGTTGCAGGGGATCCCTAAGGGGTGGGGGGAGTGCTGCTCAGCTGGAAGCAGAGAAGCAAGGGCGGGTGGCGGCGCGAGCAGGGAGCACATCGGTGCGCGGCATGCAGAGAGCACGTCGGCGAGCAGTAAGCACGACGGCACGTGGCGCTGGCGAGCAGAGAAGCACGCAGCGTGGCTCAGATGGTTTGGGAACGCGCAGGCCAGCAGGAAGGAGCTGGCGGCAGAGCTCGCCGCTGGCGTAGAGCTGGCGGCGCGAATGGCAAAGCAGCGGTGCGAATGGCGAAACGGCGGCGGCGGTGTACGGTTGCGTGCGGGGGGAAACAACGTTGCGAGGGTGAAGACAGAGGAGAGCGAGCACAAAGGGGTAACTGCTTGAAGACCGGACTCCGAACACAGATCTGTGTCCGGACGCGAGGATCCGACAAGACCGGAGCGAAAACAGCATGACATGCTTCTGTGTTGTATTTATCCGAATGCAGAAACTGGTCCGGACGCAGTGAATAGGAGCGACCAGAGTCACTGTGCGGAAGGAGTGCACAGTGGGGGAGGGAGACCGGACGCAAGCGCATTGGTCTGGACGGCTAAAAACGTGCGTCCGGACTGTGCGACCGGAGCTGAACAGAGAGCAGGGGGAGGGATCCGGACACAAAAGCGAGTCCGGACGCAGGGCAAAATTTAGCGTCCGGAGGACGATCCGAGGCCAAACATGCACTAAAATTTTTTCTATCTCTCCCTTGCTCTCTCTCATACTATTTCCAACAACAAGGAGAGCCAAAAGAACACATGTTGGACAAAGTATGAGAACCACCACTCAAACCCTCAAGGTTTTTCAAGTATTTAGCCTTTGGCTTAGCTTATTTTTAAGAAAATAGGCAATAAACAAGGGCGAGGAACACCGTAAGGCCATTAGTAGGGGTATAGTAACAACTTGAGCTTGGAATGCTCCCCCTAAAATGGACGAACTCAGAGGATGTTCAAATTTAACCGAAAAAGAACGAACAAACAACAAACATGCATATGCAATGCAATACTTGAATTTGAATCTAGTTGCTTGTCAAGTTTAAACCGCGATTAAGCTTATTCACACGCTTTGGGGCGGTTATCATAACTGCGTTAGACAAGCCTATATGCACGTACATAAGGTAAACATGTCATATTTTACAATGAATGCAAGGTACCAACACAAGATCATCTTTTAGTGAAGTTACTTAGATCAAGCACATTTAGTTCACTTCTCAACCTACAAAAGGTCACTTCATCAAGAGGTTTTGTGAAGATATCCGCAATTGATCTTCACTTCTTACACCAACTAGTGAGATATCTTTCTTTGAAACATGGTCCCTTAGAAAGTGATGGCGGATATCGATGTGCTTAGTGCGTGAGTGTTGAACCGGATTGTTAGCAAGTTTTACCGCACTTTCATTATCACAAAGAAGTGGTACACTTTTAAGTTCAACACCATAGTCTAGAAGAGTTTGTTTCATGTATAGGATTTGTGCACAACAAGCTCCGGCGGCTATGTATTCCGCTTCCGCGGTAGACAAAGTCACACTATTTTGTTTCTTAGATGACCATGATACAAGTGATCTTCCAAGCAAATGGCAACCTCCGGAGGTACTCTTCCTATCAACTTTGCAACCAGCATAATCCAAATCAGAGTAACCCACTAGTTGAAAAGTAGCTCCTTTGGGATACCAAAGGCCAATGCTTGGGGTGTGCTTTATGTATCTAAGGATTCTTTTTACGGCACTTAGGTGTGATTCCTTAGGTTTTGCTTGAAATCTAGCACACATGCATACACTAAACATGATGTCGGGCCTAGATGCGGTAAGATATAACAAACTACCAATCATTGAACGGTAGAGAGTTTAATCAATTGGTTTACCGTCCTCATCAAGGTCGAGGTGTCCATTTGTAGGCATTGGGGTCTTGATTGGCTTATAATCCTCCATCTTGAACTTCTTTAGCACATCATTGGTATACTTTTCTTGCGATACAAATGTGCCTTCTCTCAATTGCTTCACTTGAAACCCAAGGAAGAAAGTAAGCTCTCCAATCATGGACTTCTCAAATTCCTTTGACATCAAGTCACCAAACTCCTTGCAATGATCTTCATTCGTCGAGCCGAAGATAATATCATCAACATACACTTGACAAATGAAGATATCTCCATCTTGTTTCTTGGTGAATAATGTTGTATCAACCTTTCCAATAGTGAATCCCTTCTTGAAGAGGAAGTCTCGAAGACGCTCATACCAAGCTCTTAGGGCTTGCTTGAGCCCATATAGCGCCTTGGACAACCTATAAACATGGTTAGGATATCTAGGGTCCTCAAAACCGGGAGGTTGGTTGACATAGACTAGTTCATTTATGAAGCCATTTAAGAATGCACTTTTCATGTCCATTTGATATAATTTCATGTCATGGTGTGATGCATATGAAAGGAGGATACGAATGGCTTCAAGTCTTGCAACGGGTGCAAAGGTCTCCCCAAAATCCAAGCTTTCAACTTGGGAGAACCCCTTTGCCACTAGCCTTGCCTTGTTTCTAACCACTTGACCTTGATAATCTTGCTTGTTGCAGAACACCCACTTAGTTCCTATCACTCTTGCATCTTTTGGATTTTCTTCTAGAGTCCACACTTGATTGCGGGTGAAGTTGTTCAAATCTTCATGCATAGCATTCACCCAATCCGAATTCTCAAGCACTTCCTCTACACATGTAGGCTCAACACAAGACACAAAAGAGTGATGTTCAATAAATAAAGCTAGCTTTTGGGACCGAGTCATTACTCCCTTGAAGGACTTCCAATGATGAGTTCTTGTGGATGTGATTGGAGTATGAGTGCAGATCTTTTATCAACCACTTGAGGAGGAGGAGTAGGTGCATCAACATCTTGAGCTTGAGCCTCTACATAAGCTTGAGGGATGAAGGTGTCTTCATTTGTTTCCCTCACTTTGTCATCATCATCTTGAGGCTCTTGTGACGTCGAAGGTTGAGCATTAGCATTATCTTCACCTTCAACCACCACTTGATCTTCTTCTTTGGGGTTGATTGCACCGGTAGGCATGTTCTTCATAGCCTCCCTCAATGGTTCATCACCTACATCATCAAGATTTTTATTTGCTCCTTGGGAGCCATTAGTCTCATCAAATTCCAAGTCATATGTTTCTTCAACTAAACCGGTGGCTTGGTTAAATACACGGTATGCTTTGGATTTCATAGAATAACCAACTAGGAAGCCAATATCACATCTTCTTTGAAATTTCCCTAGATGTTGACGCTTCTTGTAGATGTAGACCTTGCACCCAAACACCCTAAAGAATGATACATCCAGCTTCTTTCCATTTAGCGACTCATATGGTGTCTTCTTCAAGAATCTTTGGATGAACAATCTATTTAAAGCATAGCATGCGGTGTTGATAGCTTCGGCCCAAAACTTCTCCGGGGTGTTGTACTCATCTAGCATGGTTCTTGCAAGTATAATCAATGTCCGATTCTTCCTCTCAACCACTCCATTTTGTTGTGGTGTATATGTAGCGGACACTTCATACTTGATCCCAACTTCATTACAATATTCTTCAATTCTTGTGTTGATAAACTCGGTGCCATTGTCACTTCTTATTTTCTTAATTTCCACATCAAACTCATTTTGGGCTCTCTTGGCAAACTTCTTGAATGAGCTTGTAGCTTCCCCTTTGTCATGAAGAAAGAACACCCATGTGTATCTTGAATAATCATCCACTATCACAAGACAAAAGAGGTTGCCACCCAAACTAGCATATGTTGTAGGTCCAAACAAATCCATGTGAAGTAGCTCAAGAACTCTTGATGTTGACATGAATGCTTTGTGAGGGTGAGTGTTGGCAACTTGCTTGCCAGCTTGACATGCACTACAAAGCTTATCCTTTTCAAACACAACATCCTTGATGCCTCTAACCATTTCCTTCTTCAATAGCTTCTTGAGAGTAGACATTTCAACATGAGCTAGCCTTCTATGCCACAACCAACCAAGAGATGACTTAGTGAACAAGCATGTTTGGAGGTTGGCATCATTTTATGAGAAATCCACAAGGTAGAGGTTATTGTGCCGGAAGCCTTTGAATATGACTTGACTATCATCAATCTTGGACACAACAACTTCATTTGGAGTGAATAAGCATTGGAAGCCAAGATCACACAATTGACCAACCGAGAGTAAGTTGAAGCTCAATGATGCAACTAGCAAGACATTTGATATTGAATGATCATTAGAGATTGCCACTTTTCCATGTCCTTTGATATTTCCCTTTGAATTGTCCCCAAATGTAATCTTGTCTTGGTTGTTGACATCTTCTTCCAAAGAGGTGAACATCCGGGGGTCACCGGTCATATGTTGAGTGCAACCATTATCTATCACCCAATGACTTCCACCGGTCTTGTAGTTCACCTACACACACAAGAGATCAAGCTTGTTGTTTAGGCACCCATTGAGTACGGGGGCCCATTGCTTTCTCTACTAGTGACTTAGCAACCCAAAGTGTCCTTGGTCTATTCTTGTTGGGTGGTCCCAAGAACACAACTTGTGGTCTCCCCTTGATATCCTTGTGGATGATATAGTGAGCATTGTATGCAAATGTCCTAGTGTGCTTGGTCAAGGGTTGTGGAGGTGGTGTCACACAATCATGAGCAAAGTGTCCTTGCTTCCCACACTCAAAGCATGTCTTCATCTTTGGCTTTGTCTTTGCTTGATAGAAGTACTTGGCTTGTTGTTGATATTGAGCTTTAGCTTTGGCTTTGGCCTTCTTCACTTGAGCGGACTTGTAACCAATACCGGTCTTGTCATTCTTCATGACGGTGTTTATAAGGAGCTCACTTTGAAGATTGTGGCCCTTAGTGAACTTCTCCATTCCAATGGCAAGATAGTTCTTCTCATTCTTTAGCCTCTTGTTCTCTTCTCTAAGCATATCAACTTCAAGTGCCACATCATAGTCTTCATCTTGTGTCTCAATCACTATTGACTTGGTTGACTTGAGCTTGATAAGATCTTGCTTGAGCTTCTCATTCTCATTCTTGATCTTGACATAGTCATCATAGTGATCCGCCACAACCACTTGCTTGCCTTTGCACTTAGGCACTTGCTCAATGGGCTCAATGATCAAATCATCACAAGAAGTGCCAATGTCAATCTTGACAATGGGGTTAGCAACAATAGGCAAAGCATCTTCAAGACATTCATTTGCTATAAGGAGAGTATCATAGTTCATCTTTACTTCGGTGTACTCTTCCTTAAGCTTGTTATGTTTGGTTCTAATCTCTTGTGTTGTCCTCTCTAGCTTATCATGTTTCTCTTTTAGCTCTTTTAGAGAGGATTTGAGCTCCTTAGCTTGTGAGGATAAGGCTTTGTTTTCACTTATTAGCTCATCACTAGCATTTGAAGTTACTTCAAGTTTGGCAAGCAAGTCATCATTTTCTTTTTCAAGCTTCTCATTTTTAGCTTGCTCCTTCTTAACAATTTTAGTGTACTTAGTGAGCAATTTTATGAGTTCATCATAAGAAGGAGCTTGGTATTCATTTTCACTTTCACTACCACTATCATCACTATCCTCTACTTTAGATTGTACCTTCTGGTCACCTTTGGCCATAAGGCATAGGTGTGTAGAGAATGTTGTGGAGGAAGACGATGATGGTGGAGGAGGCAATGAAGTCCCAATGACTAGAGCGGCCACTTTCTCATCATCACTATCATCATCGGATGAATCACTTGAGTCTTCGATGTCGGTCAATCAATCACCAACTATGTATGCATTGCCATCTTTCTTCTTTTGGTGTTGGAACCTCTTCTTCTTGAAACCATCTTTCTTCTTGTGTGGCTTCTCAATCTTCTTCTCATCATCACTTGACTCATCTTTTTTATCTTTGCCATTCTTGTACTTCTTCTTGTACTTGTCCTTCTTGGGCTTGGTACAATGGTGAGCTAGATGGCCAAGATCACCACAATTGTAGCAATCCATTTCCAACAATGGCTTCCTCTTGTTGCTAGTGAAGAACTTCTTTTTTGAATCAAACTTGACACCGCTCTTGTTTAGCTTCTTTAGCATCTTGGTGGTCTTCTTCACCATTAGAGCAATGTTTGTGTCATCATCTTCTTCACTTGAGCTATCATACACCACCTTTGACTTGCCCATGTCATGGTTAGATTTGAGTGCCAAATCTTTCTTCTTGGTGGATGATGAGCCTTCTTCTTCTTTATGGATGTGCATGTACATCTCATGAGCGTTGATCTTTCCCAAGACTTGTGTTGGTGTATAGTTGGAAAGATCACCTTGATGCAACACCGTCACAATGTTGCCATACTTGGCAATTGGAAGCACACAAAGAATCTTCCTCACAACATCGGCGGGCTCCATTTGAGTTAGCCCAAGTGCATTCAATTCTTCTACAAGAACATTCAAGCGTGAGTACATTTCATTTGCATTTTCATGAGCAAGCATAGTAAAAGCATTCATCTTATTCATGACTAAGTGATATCGCTCTTCCCGCTCGCTCTTTGTGCCCTCAAGAAGAGCACAAATGTTCTTCCACAACTCGTGAGCGTTTTTTGAGGTGCACACATGGTTGAACACGTCCTTGCCAATGCCCCTAAAGAGAGTGTTCCGGGCTTTGGTATTCCACTTCTCATAGTTGACCTCGTCACCGAATGGTTCTCCATCAAATTGAGGAAACCCATCGGTAGCGGCTTTGAGCACACCAACATACAAGGCTTCGAGGTAAGCCTCCATACGCACTTTCCAATAAGGAAAGTCGTCTCCATCAAAGATGGGCGGCGTCCATCCCCATGGGACATCTTGCTCTAGGTGGTTAAGCCTAATTTAGAGCAACAAGGCTTTGATACCAATTGAAAGGATCAAGATGCCCAAGAGGGGGTGAATTGGGCTCTTTTAAATTTCTAAACAAGAATTAAACCTAGCAAGAGCCAATTAACCCCCTAGTGCTTTTCCCAAGTGTGTCCTAGCTACACAAGCAAGACATGGCAATAAAAGCGGTAAAGCCCTATGCAATTCTAGTCAAGCAACACAAAGGTAATGCGGAAAGTAATGCTTGAAAGTAATTGCAATAAGTAAGAAGAAGGGAGAAAGCAAGTTGACACGACAATGTTTTGCCGAGGTATCGAGGAGTCGACACTCCCCCCTAGTCCTTGTTGGAGCACCATACACAGTATCGCTCCCCCTTAGTCCGCGCAAGGACTAAGTGCTCTCTACGGGCTTATTCTTCGCCACTCCGGCTCGGTGAATCGCCCACAACTGATCACAACGAAGCTTGGGCCATCCAGAATGATCTCCACCGGATGATCACCAAGCAAACCTCCACGAAGCTGTCTAGGTGATGTCGATCACCAAGAGTAACAAGCACTAACTCTCACTTGACCAAGGCTAGTCTAGTGATTGAATGGATGCACACTTGCTATCTCTAAGCAACTAGTGAGAATCAACTCATGGAATTGCAATTCACACTCTCACTAGGGCTCTTGCACTTCTTGCACTCTTACAAGGGTTGGTCAGCAATTGGAATGAGCAAGAGAGGTGCCAAGGGGCTGATGGGGAAGTATAAATACCCCCCAACCAAGTCCCTAGCCGTTTGGCACAACAACCACTTATCTGCGTCACTCCGGACGCTTAGAACAGGGTGGGATCCGGACCATTGCACATGCGTCCGGACCCCCTCAGATCATAGCACTCAGCACACAAACCAGGCAGTCCGGACTCTCTTTGCAGTCTGGACGCAAGCATTCGGACAGCGTCCGGATAGATTTTCAGATCTCTGGAACTCTCTACTGGAGTCTGGACGCTACCAATGGTCCGGACTTAGCACTCCGGTCAGCGTCCGGATCCAAAACTCACTTTCTGGAGCTCTCTGCTGGGGTCCAGACGCAACAAGCAGCCCGGACCCTACACTGTTCATGGCGTCCGGACGCTCTGATACAGGCAGAGCAAACCCTAGGGTCCGGACGCACAGCCGATGGTCCGGACCTAGGGAAACACTAGCGTCCAGAGCTCCTTTTTAAGCCGGATCAGCACACCTCCAACATGGAAGTTGCTCTACTTGGTCCAAGGACTATTTCTAAAGCTTCCTAGTGCTAGTTTTCACAAGTGTGCACCACACCTAATCACATAGCCTCTCCTAGGTCAAGCTACTAGTTAGTACCCCCCCCCCCCTTAATAGTATGGCCAAAGGAAAAATAAAGGTGTTAAACTACTCTAAGTGTCTCTCAACTCCAAACGACACTTAGACCTAGTCTAATCTTCAACCTTGTCGCCAATCCTTTGAAAACCGAAATGATTCCAATAAGGGGCACGAATACCATGATAGCTCAATCAACCATTCATTACCATGACCTAACTTTCTTATTGCCTCTGCAAAACACACGTTAGTCATAGTAATCTTGCATTGTCGTTAATCACCGAAACACTAGGGGCCTAGATGCTTTCAGTGACTAACTTTAAAAGAATATAAAATTTGAATTTCAAAAAATGAAAGCTTCAAACCATTTTTGAAACCCTTGATGGCTTCAAATAGAAAAGTAATGAATACCAAGTTTGTTAATATCATCAAGATCTACATTAGTTATTTTGGTCAACTGTTCATTTGACAAGTTTGGACAATTCAAATTTTGAAAATTTAAATTTTGACACCTCCAAACCAGTTTTTGAAACCCTAGATGGTCTCAAATAGAAAAGTTATGAATACCAAGTTTGATCAACTCATCAAGGTCTACATTTGTTATGTTGGTCATTTTTGTATTTGAGAAAGTGTTAGGAAAGTTTAGTTCTAAATTGACGAGTCTCTCATATAGTTTTGTAAACTCTATGTGAGATTCATGATTTTGTGACTAATGTTTATTAATACTTTCTCAAATGAAAATTGATATATATAAAAAATGTAGATATTGATGAGTTCTAACACCTTTGTATTCAAAAGTTTTTCAGATGAGGTCATTTAGTGTCTCATTTGACAAAGTTTGACCAAGTCAAATATTGAATTTAAAAAAAAATGACACCTTTACACCAGTATTTGAAACTCTACATGGCTTCAAATAGTAAAGTCATAAATACCAAGTTTGTTAAACTCATCAAGATCTGTATTAGTTGTTTTGGTCAACTTTTCATTTGATAAAGTTTGGACAATTCAAATTTTAAATTTTTAAATTTTGACACCTCCAAACCAGTTTTTGAAACTCTAGATGGTCTCAAATAGAAAATTTATGAATACCAAGTTTGATTAACTCATCAAGGTCTACATTTGTTATGTTGGTCATTTTTGCATTTGAGAAAGTGTTAGAAAAGTTTAGTTCTAAATTGACAAGTCTCTTTCATAAACTCTATGTGAGATTTATGATTTTGTGAGTAATGTTTATTAAAAATTTCTCAAATATAAAAATGATCTATACAAAAAATGTTGAACTTGATGAGTTCTAACACTTTTGTATTCAAAAGTTTTTAATCTAAGGTCATTTAGTGTCTCCAAATCTTGTTAGTAGTAGTAGTTTATTTAAACTTAAAATTTAAATTGGTCAAACAAAGTTGTATGAAAATATGAATAAATTAATGGTAGTAAGACCACAACAAAATGATATATCTTAATTTTAGAAAAAATTAGGAAAAAATATCATCGCATTTGGAGTTAGTATGAGAGAGAACAACTAGTTACAAATTTTCGCTACAGATTAAAAAAGAAACCATGCTTGTTCATCAAGTGTGATTTAGTTTTTTAATCTGTAGACAAAATTTGTAACTAGTCGTCCTCCCTCCCTCGTACTAACTCTACAAAATTTGTAACTAGTCGTCCTCTCTCCCTCGTACTAACTCTACAAAATTTGTAACTAGTCGTCCTCCCTCCCTCGTACTAACTCTACAAAATTTGTAACTAGTCGTCCTCCCTCCCTCGTACTAACGCTCGCCAAATATAATGACTTTTTCATAATTTTTTCTAAAATCAAAATCTATCTTTTACATATGTTTATGTACAAATATACTAACTTTAAAAGAATATAAAATTCCGAATATAAATTCCGAACAAAGATATATATTCTAAATATAAATTCCAAACAAAGATATATATTCTAAACATAAATTCACAACAATATCTGAACCACCTATCCAACCTTAATTCTCATTCTGACTCTAAAACTTTAATTGCTATAAGATTTATGTGTTAGCACATATAACTGATTCCTGCACAGATTCTATGTTGGCGCCCTCTGGTCTCAGTTATAGGTCACCACCTCACTACGTTTGTGTCTTGTAAGCAGTGTGGTACTAAACTCACAAGCAGCAATGAGCCAACGAGTAGTATCCATGCACAAGCAGGCCGTAGCACTTTCAGCAATTCAGCCCATGTAATGTTGACTAGAAAGGACCATGCTGGCAGGAGCACTTCTTTCTTTCTGTTTTAATTTCCATGCTATATTTCTCAACTTACGTTAGATATTTTGCTATTTTATTTTTTAAAAAAAAATAAAATTTGAGCGCTGGTTCTCAACTTATGTTTTCTGCTCTACCAGATTGTTGGTTCGATCTCAACTTATGTTAGATATTTTGCTATTTTATTTAAAAAGCACGAATAAATTTGGGCGTGAATGAGTGATGAGGGGAACGATTTTGCCACGAGGTTATATGAACTAATTAAACTCTAATAAAAAGATAAAGTTCCCTCCTCCTAACACGTTTAAACTTGTGTCCTGCTGGTTAGCCTAGCCACTTCACAACTCTAAGGTGTCGTGTTCGATTCCTAGACACCCCAAATTTTTTAGCAAGTGGGACCTCGACGTTGGAACTACTGAGTTTCACATCTATGACGAAGTTCATAGCATATGTGTGATGATTTTTTCCAATTCGTCATGGATGAATAAGTGGGTTGACGGCCAAACCAATCATTTATGACGACATGCATAATTTCATCATTGATGACCCTAGTTCTGTGACCAAAATTGAGATCGTCATCCCCAAAACGTCATGGATGTAGGATATTCTTGTAGTGCCAGGGGCATAGTGTGGAAATTTTCCCACCTGCGAGTGTTGACACCAAAGGTGGCACAAAGGGTAAACCGTAAGCGCACGACTGTCAAGGTAGCTTTCACCCAAGAGTATTTCTAGGGTATCGAATCCATGGGGAACATGAAGTGTACTTAACAAAGAACTAAGTTCGTCCTATGATGACACAAGGGGTTTATAATAGGTTGGGTAGAGAGGATCTCTATGGTTATGAAACTAGCAAGGTAAGGTAAGATACAAAGGTTGTTTACTTCGGGTCACTAGGCCGCTAGCAACAGAAAGGGATGAGAAGTGTGCTAAACCAACTAGCACAAGAAGGCCTACGTTTTAAGAACTTGGCCGAACGTGGTGGGATCAAAGCCTAGATAGGTCTGTCACCCCTACTTGGTACCACAAACAAACCGTTGGACAAGCCGCAGACACAGGTAAGCGTATAGCCTAGACACCACGTCTATACTATATCTTACTACCCTAATCCGAATCCCGGTGAAATTGACTAGAGTACCAGTTTAAGGGCGGTGAACCAATGAACAACTAAAGTAAATACTTTACCAGAACTAAAGATCAATTGGCATAAAAAAATCTCAAATGCAGACTTACAAAAGAGAAGGCCGCATTCGTCAAGGTACAGTTTAGAGAAGACATCAGACAGGCCCGGCTCTCCTCCAGACTCTCCTCACTCTCTCCCTATTTTCTATGCTACTAGTAGAACAGGGCTTCGCCTTGTAGAGTGAGTAGCTCCTCCTTGGTGTGTCTTGAATGAGAGGGAGTGAGGGGGTATTTATAGTGGAGAGGTGGAGTAGGGGCTACTCCACCGCCACGTCATCTATCCACGTGATGGGTGATGTGAGCCTTTGGATCCCAACCGCCCTCAGATCAAGGGTGGAGAGGATTTGAGCATGTGCTTCTTTGCATGCCTCCATGCAAAGGAGGTGGGCGCCCCATAGGCCTTAGGAGGGGGGGGGTCGGCCGACCCCCCTATGGGTGGTGGGACCTCCCCTGTCCTTCTAGAAGGTGGTCCACCTGTCTTGGAATGGGTGTGCACAAGTTGGACCCCTTCTGGACGTCAGTTTGTACTCTTGTGGGCCCATGGATCCATGTGAAGTGATCATGAGCCGTTTAGAGAAAGCATAAGTTGATCTAAGGGGGGAGGATCACTTGGGAGTGTTTCTCCTGGATTATGGCCAGTGTGGGAGGCTGGTGGGTCCCATGGTGAGGTCGGCCGACCTGCACAAGAGGGTTAGTGACCCTCCTATTATGACATGTGGGCCCTCTTATCATGTGGGTGCTTGGGATGGCTGGTGGGCCCCATAGGGTGGTCGGTCGACCCCTTATGGTGGGTCCCACTAGCTTATTTTTCTTCATTTTCTGTAGTCCTGCAAGAAATGCTCCATGGACATGTGGAACTATTTATTAGATAAAAACCATTATGTCTTTACTTGCTAGCTCTTGAAAAAAATATTTTGTTGACGGTTTTAATGGTATAAAAACATTGTGAAATTACCGTCCACCGCAAGCAGGACCAGGACATGGACATGGTTCATTCGTCTGTCTCTTTGAGAAGGTAGTGGATCACAAGCATTTTTCTTATTTTTGCCATAAATATAAAAATAATATACTAATAATAAATATATATATTATGATACTTGAGCCCTCAGACCTCTCTCTTAGTGAGCTCTCCTTATACTCATCACCGGGTAGATATATCTCCTATCTCCTACACCTAAAAAGAACAAAAAGGAAGCCTGCCTCTTCGTGCGACCTTTTTTTTTTTTGGCCCGCGCGTCCTTCCCTGTGTGAAGTTTCTTTCGTGCACCGACATGTGGGGCCGTGCGATCCTAGGTCGTTCCACTCCACGTCCCCGCTCCCCCAATCACCGCCAATCAGCGTCACCTCCCCGCCTGCCCAATCTGCGCACCCCTCGCTCCCCCAATCGCCGCCTACCTCCCGGATTGGGGCCAGCGTCGCCTCCCCGCTTGCCCAATCTCTCCCACGGACGAACCCCAGGGCAGGACACCAGGCGAGGGAGACCTCCCGCCGGCGCACGGTGGACAGGGAGCGCGACTAGCGGCCGGGTGTGCGTGCCCGGGAGACCATCACCAGCAGCCGGGTGCACGCATGGCTGAGGCGCGGCGGCCGGCGGCGCTAGCTGATCCGCCCGGAGCGAGGAGCGGCAGCGCCCCGGCATGAGGTCCGTCGGCGCACAGATCTGAGCCAGCGCGGTGATGGAGACAGTGACGCGCGCGTGGTGGAGCTGACCTGCAACGGTGACGACCTGAGCCAACACGGACGGCAGCCCCCACGGCAACGATGGTGCATGTGGTGCCAGCGGGGTACGGCGGTGTCAAGGTGAGGCGGCCGCACTGAGGGGTTCGGCCATGGCACTGCCGTGGCAACGACGGCGATTGGGCCGTGAGTTTTCTCATCCCCACAATGTTAGGGTTTCGAAATTTGGGAAAACTTTGAATCTGAGATGAAATTCCCCTCTGACAGATGAACAGTACACCATTGTTTTGAACAACAAAGAGGGTATGCAACTACTGTGCGATGATTTTTTGTCAGATCTGAATTTTAGTGCTCACATTTCTATGAGTATGCTTACTGATTGTTTGGCATGTTGATAATCTGAAAACAGGAGTAAATTTTGCAGGTTGCGGAGTTTCTTGGGTTTCATGGATTAGTTTATGAAAGCACGAACAATACTCTCTTCCATGAATCACATTGGCAAAGTAAGCTACTGAGCTCATGATAAAGTTATGCATATTGTAGGCAGTTAATTACTAAACTTGACAAGTAAATATGTATCATCTGGAAATGCAGCAAGCAGGAAGCCTACTCCTTTTCTGTGAAGTAATTTATTTAAGTAGAGAAGATTATTTCTCTAGCTGATGAAGCCATGCAATCCACTGATTAAGCATTGTTACTGTTATTTCTTTCATTTCCAGGTGTTCCTCCAGAAGATCCTAAGACATATAGGATCTCAGTCAAGAAGTCAGAGGGTTTATACTTTTGAAGATTTTGGCTCGTTCAATTCACAGAGTTTCTATCTTCTATTGAGTCTAGGAGCGCAAGCTCTGTGATGCATAAATAAAGAAGTGTTAATATTATTTCTATCTCCCGATAGATTGATCATGTTTTTTTTTATCAAATAGATTATCATGTGCCTGAACTACAAGGATGCTAATTTCTGCTTCTAAGATCATGTGTGTTGGTGAGAATGCACATTATTTTTCAAATTGTGTAACTAATATGACATGCTTACTTTGTTACATTCCTGGTAGGTACTCTCTCCATTCCAAACTACTCATGCAGTCAGTTACCTCAGTTCATCGACCTGTCCATCTGATAGATGGTCCTTTGGATTTTTGACAAGTGATGTGTTGAATTTTGACAGGTCACAACACCTCAGTTCCTTGGCCTCGACCAGCACACGCCGACACCGTCAGATGGGCCGCTGCCGACGCGGCACAGGGCCGCAACACGTCGAGCAGCAGCAACGAGCGAGGGTGTAGGACTTGAAGAAGCTGCTGCTGCTTGGCGTGCTGTTGTCCTGACGATGGTAGGCACAGGGTCAGCGTCTTCTTCAGTATGCAGATTGGCAAGGCTGTCTTCAGGTTCAGGGTGGTCAATCTGTTAGGTTGTATAGAGGCTTCACTCTTATGTTGTTGCTCAAAATTTCTTGTTTTTGTCAGCTTATCTATTTTGATTCATATGCACTCCCTTAGCATTCAAGATGGTCATGCTAGCGAGGATGAGGAATACGAGAACCTTAAGCAAGGCATCACATTGTTCTTTCTGGCAACATAAGAATTGGTTGTATGTTATTAAGTAAAAGTCTAGAACAAGTATGAATTTTGTTTTCAATGAATTGTCAACTATCTGGTTGTTGTCATTGTAGTTATACTGATGGAGATACAACTAAAAATGCAGCTGAGACTTTATAAATGGTTCTCAGAGGTTGGACTACAAATTATTTTTTCATAATTTTTATGGATGCACGTATGTATGGGTCTTTCATACTACGTATTGATCGCCTCTTTTTTGTTTGCTTGCAGCCTGCAAAAGAACGGAGGGGAGGTTGAATGGGAGTAGTTGGTACTGTGTTCGGGTGAGAAAATAATGCTTATGTTGTCTTATGAAGTAGATTCACTAAATCGAGATGGCCATTAAAACCCTTTTGTTATATTACCTTTTCTTTTTTATTGAAATTGAGTTACTATAGGAGATCAGCTTGAGGCCTGAAATATAAATCATGAAAACTGGGACCTAAGACATACATCCCATCATCCTTTCATGTAATTTAAAACTGAGAACTGAAGTCATAATAACTTGCGACCTGATTATTGCAAGGTTTTTAATATTGGCCAATTTAGTTACTCTGGTGTTGGTTTTTTTTTTATCATTGCAATTTATTTTGATATTGTTCAAGAGATTCTATTAATTGGAAGGGTTTGCGCTTGTGAGTAAATCTGCTGATTTACCTAACTATTCACCCAAAATGAAAAAGGATGTGATTTCTAAAAGATTTGTTTTAGTGAACTACAGAACCAGCTATCAAATTGAATTAGCACCACTAAGATAGGAAAATTTCTTGCTCCCCTATATGCTTTGTTCGGATCACAGTGAGATTGCATTCAGCAGTCCAGCGGGGTATCATGTTACCATTGACTCCTAAGCCCTCCTTAGGTATTGACAAATGGCTTGAATAGATCTGGTTTGCCCTTTTCTTTCCAATACCTCTGTATATCAAATGGGGTTTTCCTTGAATTCAGTGATCACAAATTAAGCCTGCAGCTTGTGATCAGCATATACCATGATAAGGAGCTTGTGATCGTAACTGTTGTTTTTGTTTATTGATGAACTAGCAGCTGTCAGTCTTGTATATTGAAACTTTTTTTTTCTTGCTCAGCTATTTTTCCTGTTCTCAGAATCTTGCTAGCAAAATTAGCCAACTGCACAACACTTCTCGTGTCCTATGGTTATATCATGTGAATTTAATTTTCCATGCTGTGATGTATAATCTGGCCTATGTTGCCGAAGAAGCATTTATTTCCACGTTCATGCAGTGCACATTTGGTATGACAATGTATGGTTATTGGTGTCACTTTCCTTCAATGTTCTGATCCCAAATTTATTCCTAATTCAAAGATGAAAGTGTGTATTTGATGTTAGTCTTCGGAATCCATACAATATTCCGATATCTATCGTCTATCTTGTAACTTAGTGTTTTTATTCTGGAGGGTTAAGCTGTTCGTGGGATGGATGTGTGCCTTCTAGGTGAGAATCTAGAACTTTCTTCTTAAACCAAATGGAGCTCTATTATGATGTCATCGAGTAAAAGCAACAAATTATTTTTAAAAGTAAACTTGTCCTGCAGTACCACTTAGGTAGATTGTTCATTCTTTTGTATATTGCAAGGCCCTTTGTTGTTTGTTTCATTCCCTCTGGTCTCAGGTGTGCCCTATGATCCAAACCATGCTTAATATTTTGAAAGCACATTCTACCAAGGTCATCAACTAAGCAGCATGTCATTCTTCTGCCCTTCTGTTGTTTTTGTCTACTTCACATTTCTTAACATTTTTTCTGATTGATTTAAAATTGTTGCTTGTGCACCTTGTTAGTTTTGGAGCTGGAGGCTAAGTTACAGAACCTATATAGCTTATGATTCCTTCTTGCAGGTTTCAGAGAGTATTTCTGAGTTAGTGAATGCATTGCAAATGGCACAGATCTGATTTAGGATTGGTTTTGCACTAGATATGATCTTGCAGAAGGAACCATCCAAAAGTTTTGACCCGGGGAGTCGCATGGTTGCGCCACAAACTTGAATATGTTGTGAACCGGTAGATCTGTGCAGTGTCCAGCCTTCCTGGTTTAGTTTCAAAACAGCAAGTCCTCTCATTCTGGTGATCAGATAATTGGGTTTCCACCATCTGTAGTTCAAGTACTGCAACCCTGGAGTCCTAGACAATCTTGGAGCAAAGTGAGCTAATCAGTCCGCCTGCAAAGGCTTCTATCACTGACAAGTTGCGCTTGGTAGTGTTGCGGCTGCCAAGGATTGTGAGAGGCTCACTGCCAGTTCACTGACATGTGCTTATCTGGATCACTAGGTTCAAAAGAAAAACATTATTTTACAGAGTCTTGGCCTTGTGTGACATTAAAGCTACCAGGAGGTGTCAAACTCTGTTTTTGTTTGTTTTCTTCCTCCACAGGTATGAGCAACGAGGTCCAGAGCTCAAGCTGATATGAGTAATGAGATCCCCAACGAGCGGTAGTTTGCCCAAGCTAGGCAAGTAGATGCAAACTGATGTATCTTATCTTTAAAGGAAACAGACTTGTAAGATGGCAACTATGTGTGAGATTAATAAAACAAAAAACTATGTGGACTTCCATAATCCCGCAACAAATGGTGCGTTAGGCAATCGTCAACTTAATTTGATTTTTGGATTAATCGCTTTAATTTATGTATTTAATTTATTTTTGGATTTGTCGCTTTAATGTATGTATTTAATTTTATATTATTATATTATATTACTGTGATCCATGTGTTTTTTTAATTTAAAAAAGTTATGTTATCTCGTAGCAACATATGAGTATGATACTAGTAATTAAAAATAAAAAATATGAGTCCAAAAAAGTCACCGGAACTCGATATTTAGATGGACCAACAATAAATGGTATGGAATTAAAATTATGATATATGTACAAGTAAATATAAATATATGTTTGTGCTTATATTAGGACAAAAAATATATTAAGATTGTATTTTAAATTTGAGAGTTAAATGCACCGAAAGCCCTTGAACTTGTAAGCGTGTGTCATATAGATGCATGAACTTTGAAAATGCATTTTTGCCCCTTAAACTTGTTAAGTGGTACACATAGTCCCCTGAACTTTAAAAATGCATTTCAGACCCACTATACTTGTTTAGTGTTACACCACAGGCCCATACTTGCCATGCGGGTATTTTTTTACAAATGCGGTGTTGCTAGATGACAAAAAAGATGCACCAAACCCCATGAAACTCAATCTGTGTCACTGTCATCATCGCGAGAGCCACCTTCGCACAGGAAGGCCAACGAGGGGAGCATCAACAGGTGGAGGGTGAGGTGGTGCGTCAAAGAAAGCACGAACCCTACCTGTCAGCGATGCTTCTCCTAGTTGCATGCCAAACCACATGCACCTCCTAGTTGCATGCCAAACCACATGCACGTGACTCCTATCAGCAATGCTTCCGCGCGTGACTGTCCATGGTATGACCGAAGCAACGAGCAGAAGCATGGTCGACCGGGGCCACACGCACGCGATTTGACCTTCAAGTAGGAGAAACATCACTGGCGGCTAGGGTCGTACTTTTTGCGACGCGCCACGGTGCCACCCCATCCTCCAGTCGTTGATTCTCTCCTCGTGAGCACCTCTATGCGGAGGCAGCTTCTATACCAGGAGGTTTGATGTTTAAATTTTTGCCACATAGCAAAGCCACGTTGAAAAAAAAAATACATGTGTGGCAAGTATGGTCCTCTGGTGTACCACTTAATAAGTTTATAGTAGACTAGAAATGCATTTTCAAAGTTTAGGGACCTATGTATACCACTTAACAAGTTTAAAGGGTCAGAAATGCATTTTCAAAGTTTAAGGGCCTATGTGACACACGTATACAAGTTCGAGGGCCTATGGTGCATTTAACTCTAAATTTGATACATAATGCATAAGTCATTGTTGTATTATTACCAACATTACAATATTAGCTTATATATTATTGATGTTAATGCATGTTTGATAGCATTTTCTATCTCCCGTTGCAACGCACAGACATATTTGCTAGTGTATATACTAATTTAAGTATCTTTTCATGTAACATGGAATGGTAATCCTAGTGAATATATTTTTTTATTTTTTTAATTATTGATGATAGTATCCTAGTGAATATATTTTTCTATTTTTTTAATTATTGATGATAGCATGTATTTTATTGCATAGTTATTGTTTTTTTATTTTTTTATAAGCATAAATGACATCTGACTTAGAAAAATCCGCTTTCTCTTTGAAACCGGTCTAAATCCGTACCATTTCCAAAACCAGTCTAAATCCGTACCATTTCCAATATCTAAAGAATCCCTTTTTTATTTGAAACAGTATAATATCATACCTGCTTCGAATCTAATAAAAAAATAGGAATAAGATAGGAAAAAGTTATTATCCACTCATCTGTTTTCATATCTGTTTTCATCCCTAAAGATATCCCGCTAGGGAAGGCAGGAGCCTATAAAAGTTCATGAGATCCAGGTGCAGTCTGAGATAACAAATGAGGGGTATCTCGCTCTGCCAATTTACATAAGCAGATAGAAGAAAGAGGCATTCCAATTCCAATATTTAAAGGACCGCATTTGGAGACGCATACAGGGTTTGAGGGCAGAAATTACTGTCGAAGGTGGGACAGGACATTATTATCAAGATTGTGGCACAAGCTAAACCTGCCTATGCTACATCGAGTCTAATTTGAGCACTGTCTAATCCTGCATAAAAGCCTCCTCGACCAATCAAACAAGTTTGACCTGCGATGCAGAAGCCTGGAGTGCAACAGAATCAGTCCTGCACTGCGCAGGCCTAGGTATAGGCTACTAAGCAACCAAACACGCTTATAGTAAATGCATCAGAATTCAACTCTCAAAATTTGTCATTTTCCCACATCCGTTTGACATCTCCAGGTGGAGAGGACTAATACCAAGTTCCACATCAAAACTATCATTTTGACTTCTAGAATAGATAGTTTGAGTCACAAAGATTTTGACTTCTACAATAGATTAGATTGAGTGACAGATATATAGAAAGACACCCTGAATATGAAGTGCAAAAACAGTCAGCTATCCCATTACATGCACCTTCAGGCAGTCTCAGCTAATGGGTACTCATAGACCACATCCTTCCCGCAAAGCCTGCGGTACACTGCAGTGAAGGTTTCAAGCTTGTACTCAGTGTTGTTGCGCTCTTTTGGGTCCAAGAAGATCTGCAAGCAAATTAGTGAGTTCATAGAGCTCAATAGTCAGCAAGCCCAACAGCAAAACAAATGACGAATTCTCTTTATGCTATCCAGATTCCTAATCATTTGATTGCAACTAATAAGTATTCCCTTCATTCCAAATTATAAGTCATTTCAAGAATCTCACAGAAGAAAACATATCAATTTGACCAAAATTATAGAGAAAATTATAAAGATTTATGATATCAAATAGATATACTATGAAAATATAATTGAAGAAGAATCTAAATGATACTTAGTTGGAATCATATATGTTATTATATTATCATACAAATTTGGTCAAACTTGAGATACTTAACTGTCCAAGATTCTTAAAATGACTTATAATTTAGAGGATGGAGGGGGTTTTATGTTCATAAAAGATACAGACGTGTAGTGCATTAATACTATTCCCAGATGACAGGAGTAATAAAATAATCAAGCAGTGCTAAACATCGGTTTAAATTTTACCTTTATGATCTTTGATCCATCAAGGTGATATCTAACACGTTTGCCCACAATCTCAGCCGGGTAGACAACATCCTCCAAGATACCATCATGAACAGCAGTCAGAGTCCTAGTGCGTGGGCGAACAACAGCAGAGCCCTTCTTTGGTGGCCTCACAATCCGCCTTGTTGCAACTATCACCACATCCTGCACGAAAATTTTAATTGTGTTAACCTAAATATATAATTAAGTGGCAGATCTTCATAACCTATACAAAAGTATCACAGGTGCTTGTCAATTGTCAGTTGTCTCAGACTCAGATCCTTTGACAGTAAAGTGCAAAAATTGCATGGGAATTTATGCTGTGCATGAAAGTTGATAAGGGCACAGACTGCAGCTTATTAATATAGGCCAATAACTTGATATACATATACATGTCAACAAATTCACAAGTAAGACAACCAGCTCGCCAAGTGTGCCCATGTGTGGTTTATGCAGTAATTTGTAAGCAGATATACAAAGATAACCGGATTACAATCACCCAACAAGAACAAAAATAATATAACTGCATGAATTGGTAAGCTAGAATATTATACTGTATGCTTTCAATTGACGAATTATAACAGCAAGCGATCACAAAATCTTTCATGCTTCTGAAGTGTTTGCTTATTCTTGTTCTCCCTAAACATTAGCTACACAGCCAAGCCTACCTAGTAGCCTAACTACAATTGTTCAACTAGCTGTCGCTTAAAATATCACCTTTCCCTTCAGATTTTTAAGGTGATCAAAGCAGCAAAACGAAATATGATGGCATCGCTAAAATTCACGGACCTTGCCGCTGAATTTCTTCTCCAGCTCCCTGACGAGCCTGACGTGGATCTTCTTGAAGGCTTTGCGCAACCTGTACGGCACGTGGATCACCACCGCCTTCCTGGCCCCGTCTACGTCCATCTGGCTGCAACCAAATCAACGACGCATCACCGACCACTCCACATTACAATAAACCAAACAAGGATAAAACCAGATGGTCGCTTACAAGGCTGAGTTGATGTAGAGATCCTTGAGATCGCTCTTGAGCTCCTGGTTCCCATTCTCAAGGTCGAAGAACGCCTACAAAACACGCGGGTAATGGCTTCAGTACAAGACCGGTATGCTCTCCAGGAAAGGCCCAACGGGGAGGCGGCGGTGTCAGGGTGAACAGGCCGGCGTACCTGCGCGACGGAGTCCTCGAATTCGGAGGGTTCAAGGCCCTTGTCCTTCTGGATCTTCTTCCTCGCCGTATACATCCTGCCTCGCCTGACTGACTTCGGCCGGAGCTTAGCGCGAGGAGCGCCGGTGAAGAGTCCTCAAATTCACTGAAGACGGGTGGCGGCGGCGGCGGCGGCGCTAGGGTTGCGAGCGAGGAGCTGGTTCTTCTGGCAGTGGGATTAGTTTTATAGGTGACGTGCTCGTGGGCTGCGGTGGATTGGGCTGGACAATGGCTTCATGGCCCAATTATACTCGTAGGAAGCACTAAAGTACATTTGGTTCTACGAGAGTGGATTAATAATAGGAAATGGTCATCATGGTTGATTGAATGAATGAGACATGTTATTTTTTATTTAGTTATAGATACTCCCTCCATCCAAAAAAAAGAGTTGCTATGAGAATCGTGTAGAAAATGTGTGCAATATTTATATCTCTAAATAAGTTAATTGTAAAAGTATATTCAAAGATCTACCTAATGATACTAATTATATGTTATAAATATTAATATTTTGTTAAATATAGTTGGTCAAAGTTAAAAACTATTGACTTTTTGGAAGCGATAATGACTCTTTTTAGGGACAAAGGGAATAGATAATATTGGATAGGATGAGAATACTTGAGTAGTTATTGCTATTTTAAACTTTTGGGCACTTTAGTCTACTAAAGCTTGGTCTTTTCAAAAGTCGAGTAGCTCCTATATATGAATCAAAAGTCGAAGAGCAAGGGTGAAGGGCAAGCGATGGCTTGATGGACGAAGAACCTAGCTAAGGTGAAGAAGAAAATACTTGCATTTAGTTGAGATACTAGTCAAACTATGAAGGTCATATCAATGTGAAGGATCAAATCACTATTGGATTGTTTGGTGAAAGTGGAATTACCTCTATTTGATGAATGGAATTAAGTCACTTGTTCAAGATGGCTAAGCTCAAGTTAAAAGATCAAAGTTGACATGTTGGCATCATCATCTGATGAAGAGTGAAAGACACTGCTTTGGTTGAAAGAGATCAACTCAAAAGGTTTAAATTCATTTGTCATTTGATTTTGAATTAATAGGAAACCCATACTATAAAGAAGGATGCATCATGTTCATAAATAAATGTTTATAAGTGCTCAAGGAAACCTATGTGAGGATTGAATGAGAGAGACCTAGTTTACTAACTCAGTGCGCACTGCCTATAAATACCGAACGTGTCCTATATTGGCAACTGCACAATTTTGTCTTTGTCACTTTGAGAAAGTTGGGTTCTTTGGAAATCCCGACAATTGGTTTCCGAGAGTTGGAAGTTCCGGCAAGCATCAGACGTGCTGGCTCTTAGTGCTAACTTGATTTCACTACCCAGGCCATACCGGATGTGTCAAGTATTCATACCGAACATGTCCGGTATTGACAAAAGAAAGTTTTGATCTCTTTGTTTTTGAGGTATTTGGTTTTCTCAGAAGTCTCGAGAAAATGTCATTAGTTTTGGAGTTGGAAATCTTGACACTTAACTCTAACTGGAATCCACTACCCAAGGAATATTCGACGTGTTCTGTATGTATACGAGACATGTTCAATATCACTCCATGGCTAGAAAACGACTAGTTCTTCAAGGGGGTTGTAAATACCCTCAAGCCTCCACCTTTGGAGGCTTCTATTCTACTGAACTTCACCCATGTTTTTAGCCTTCCAAACACTCTCCAACCCTCTCTTAGTGAGTGAGTGATCTAAATTGTCAAATCCAATTTGTGGGTTGAGAGAAAAGCAAAATTGAGAGTTGGCCACCACTTGAACACTACATGTTGTCACTCTCGTGATTCACATTTGTTACTATTGGATCCTCGGTCCTAGATGGTTAGGCGTCGCTAGAGAGCACCCAAGAGATTGTGGTGTGCCTCAGGTCATTTATAATGATTGATCTTGTCGCCGAAAAGGAAGACATCAAGCTAGTGGAAGGAGCAATAACGGTTGGAAAAGACCACGTCTAAAGTCGACCTATGGGTCCTTTAGAGCTTGACCTTCGGGACGCTCGCAGCCTGCTCAATAAAGAGTAGAACTCGCATGGGTCTAAACTTCGTGAAAACAAATATTGTGTCCCAATTCTATTACATTTGATATTTATGTTGCTTGAGCTTGTGTGCATGTTTTCTGTGTATTACACATCCCTTATTAGGCTCCTGCAACTTTGAGTTGAAGTTAGGAATCTATAAGAGCAATTTGGGGCTGATATACTAAAGTCGTGTATACCAGACGTGTCCGATATAGGCGCCCAGTGCTAAAACTATTTGTTCTATATGCTAATCTTTGTGTTGTAGGTTTTAGGCTCCTAGGTTTATTTGATATTGTTCATATACTTTTTGGTTAACTAGACTAGTGTGTATTACTTTGATTTGAAGTTTCTAACACTAATCGTTTCTACTTTAAAGGTGTTAATTTTTAGCAACACTTATTCACCTCCCTCTAGGCGACATCCTAGGTCCTTTCATACACAAAAAAATCATACTTTCCTTATTTAACACCACATAGTTCTGATATAGAGAGCGACATATGAGTAATTTTGGTGGCCACTTAACACCGTTAGTGAAGGAAATGGACGGTAGTGCCAAATAGGGAAGGAAATTTTAACTTGGTGCTAGATAAGGAACTTCAGTTTTAGGAGTGCCTTAGAAGGAATATTGATTTTTTCCATTGCCAAATAGATAATTCTCTCTTAGATAGGAGATCAAAGTGAGAGTGTAAGTGCATCTTCTCTTTAGTGGCCTTTTATTGTAGATAAATGTATAATGCAATAAAAAGCCACTAAAGAGAGTGTAAATGCATCTCTCTTTGATCTCCTAGCTACTAAAGACAGTGTAAATCCACTTTTTGATTGTGAAATGAGAAATGTATAAATGTTCAATAAGAAGGTAAAATTGATGATATTCCACATAATGTTCAAATCAAGGCCAAATTTGTGTATTATTTGTGCATTGTTGTGTTGTGTAGAGAAGTATCGATCAACTGGATACTCTATTTATCTCAGGTGATACACATATATAGATTACATCAGTGGCCCTTTGGTCAGTCGTGACCGAGCATCTCTAGCGGATCTAGGCGTCGTGCATGCGCAAGGGAGTGCGTCCTCCAGAGACGTGAGCACCATGGACGCGACAGGTGCGCTAGGCACGCTATACGGGGAGAGTGTTGAATACTCTTTGTGATCTACACATTGTAGACCTGGTTCCGCTGACATGTTGGAAGATCATGGAAACAATCTAGTTGAAGAAAAATACAACAATGCAAATGGGGTTGATGAAATGGCTGCTATGTTTGGGATATTGTTGACGGTAATTAACTCCTATTATAAACTATCAATTAAACTATGAAAAAGGATATAAAAGCAATCACCATCATAGGATAGGGTTTAAATTGACAATATTCTATAGTTTTGGTGAATTGTGATTTTCCAGGGGTTAAATAGGAAAAACAGTAGTTGGAATCAAGGTACAACTACCACTAATCAAGATAATGAGTAATTAAGATGGAAACCAACATAAGAAGGGTCTACAGGATCAAGAAGACACCACAAGGTGGTGGGAGCCGAGGGGCCGCCGAGTGGGGCCAGCTGGCCTGCCCCCGTGTCCGATGAGTCCTGATCTGCTACGACTGCTCCTAACCGACATTAAGATCTAATCCACACATTGTTCAAGGTCGGTTTGATCCGAGGGCTACGGTTGATCCCATCGGGCTATAAATAGAGGGGTAGACCCGCCCAGAAGACATCCTACTATTCTATACTTCCTATACTTCATAATTCAGATCTCCAGTTAGGATCATAGGTGTCACTTGAATGGACAACCTCCTTATGGTTTTCTAGAGAGAGTAGAGCTCTAATTCAAGTTTAGTATTAGAACTAGCTAGATTCAAGTATAGTTGGGCATTGCTCAGGATTCTGGATCGTTGTCGGGAGGTCTGGTAATTCCATTGTATCTCATTATTCGACTTTGTGCAACTTCAATATTATTATGTTCCTAGTTTATTCTAGTTATATATTTGATATAGTTATGATTAGTAATTATTTTATGCACATGTTCGCAAAGCGTGGTCATCGTTTTGACAAATGCGCATGTCCTTTTCCTAAGCAGTCTCGTCGGCGGCCTCCGTCTCATCGTTGCTGACATTGAAGACAGCGCTGCTGAAACCTGGATGGAATTCAAAGAAGTCGTGGGAAAACTTGCGGGAGACGATTCGGGAATACAAGGCCAAGGCATTGGCCAATCTGTGAGGGAACGAGGGCCCAAAGCGCTCGGACGACGTTTGTGAAGGGGTGGCAAGGTCCGACATCAGAGGTTGGCGCTGAACTGTTTGTCCCTGCTCGGTTGTCGTGATGCGGAGGTCAGATCCTATGCGTGATGGTCGGTTGGCACGAACAGGTTGTTTGGCTCGGGCATTGGATCGCGTTTCGGTAGGATCATGCTCGTTGGTCGGGATCACGATCGAGTCTATGAGCGCCAAAGTTTTGGCCAGATTCGAGCCGATCTTGTTAATGGCATCGATCAGAAAGGTATTATCCACTAGGGTCCTTGGGTAGCGAGGGAGCGGACGGGGTGACACCGGTGGTGTGGACCGACGTGGCGGCTTGGGAGCCGACATTGCCTCGGACTGAGATGGGGTGCGAATGGATCGCATCCCCTAGGTAGTGGCACCGACGAGGTCGGCTTCAATGGTCCATGTTATAGATTCGATGGCCAGGGTGAGTCCGGTTAGGATCTGCACGGAGTC
Source organism: Microstegium vimineum (assembly GCA_022036555.1). Taxonomy (NCBI): domain Eukaryota; kingdom Viridiplantae; phylum Streptophyta; class Magnoliopsida; order Poales; family Poaceae; genus Microstegium; species Microstegium vimineum. The sequence goes on along the minus strand of CM039123.1, from coordinate 17,013,788 downwards.
GGAGAAAGGAGACGACCATCGAGGTCATGTCAAGGTCTTTGCATACACCCCCTACTGGCGCGCCACTGTCGATGAAATATTACCAGCAATCCACAGAGGGGTATGCCCACTATGGTAGAATATCGGTGAGAGTGCGCTAGATGGCGAACTTGATGGTTTCACAAGAGAGACATGAAGTTTTTACCCAGGTTCGGCCACCAGGGATGGCATAATACCTACGTCCTGCTTTGTGGTTATTGTATTGATCAGAGATCTTGTGTTTTTCGAGGGGGTCCCTGCCCTCCTTATATAGGTCGGGAGCAGGGTTATAGATCAGTATCTAAACTCTAACCGATTAGAAAGAGGATAACCATATACGATATGATTACTTTCCTAACCGACTAGATCTTCGTGCTTTCCAATCTTGAGTTTGATTAAGCCACGATGTGTGCCTGGCCGTCGTTCTGGATGCGTGGTCGTGATTCAGGTTATGGGCCATCAACTCTGTTCGGCCCAGTTCCTTCTGTAACGGTATGGGGGTTTCATTCCCCCACAGGGGAGTGTCGACTCCTGATACCTCGACAAAACATCAACACGTCACTTCCTTCTTCGTTCTCCCTCTCTTGCATTTACTTTCACGCATTACTTTCGTCATACTTGTTCTATTCATGATGATGCTTGTTTAGAATTGCTTCTAGGGTGTTATTGCTTTACTCATTGTCTAGTTACTTGCTTTCCTTAGCTAGATTCACACACGTAGGCACTAGGGGCTAATTGACATTGCTTAGGATTTAATTTTTGCATTAGAAATTTAAATAAGCCCAATTCACCCCCCCTCTTGGGCATCTTGATCCTTTCAAACTTTTATTTTTCAAAAAACTTGAGTTGTTTAATAAATTTGGAGAACGCGGAATGCCAATGTCGTCAATGAAATCAAGAAATCAAAACAACATCGGGGTGATTTCATCTTTTCCCATGAACTTCGAGTCTAAGTTTGAGACCTTAAAAAGTCAAATCATAACTTAGTCCTATAACAAAGTTTGTTGCACTATAACTTTTCTACAACTTGTTTTTGGTCAAACCTCAGATTTGGCATAGAAGTCAACTTTATTTCTTGATCAACACAAAATCTTAATAGGAGGGGAAACTAGAGTTTCCCTATTCTCGGATATTTTCTCCACCTTTTCTCAACATGAACACTTCATGACTTTTGTTGTAGAGTTCAAATAGAGTTGTTTGGACAAAGTTGCAAGGTTTGATTGGACTCACATATTTTTATCCACTAACCCAAGCAATTCAAGAAAGAATATGACTTATCATTCCATGTGACCTTTTACTTCCAAACTTCATGAAACTTTTCTAGAGCTCATGGTAGATATGAACAGATGTGATGATCATGGAAAGTACCTTCATCATTACTTTCAAAATTACGAACTGGAGCTTCTAATTATAGGTTCAACTTTTATGTATACTTGTTAAATGAAATATGAACAAACTTCCCCATTCTCATGAAGATAACATCTCATGAAGAAGGTTAAGCACCTCATTAAGAGGATCATCACGAAAATAAAATTTGACACACTATACATGTGCACCATTAGTGTTGGGCATGTAGAACAACAAATTATCTCTTGTTTGGGAAATAATAAAAATACAAAATAATCTCATACTATGAGAATATTGGGAGAAAACAATAGTTATCAACAACGTTGCCTTTATAATTGCAAATGTTTTTCTTATGAGTACCTAGATTCAGAAAATAAAGTCCATAGCAAAGTCGCTTGTACCGATTATATCAGGTCAATGAAGAAAGAAATTGAGGGTAAATCTCCTACTAAAATAAATAAATGTTCTTCTTTATTGAATGAATGTTGACATTACTTAACATCACTACACACTAAGTTGTCATCCCTAGCATGATATCAGAAATGCAAGAATAATCTACACTTGATAGTTCTAAAAATAATACTATAGAATATATCTGCAAGCGCACAGATAATTCTCCTATTGTAGCATTTCACCTGGTGAGATTTCCAAGTATCATTGATTTGTTTATGCCAAAAGGAAAACTTTCAATTCATTGCAGGAATTAAATAAAGAGGGATAGAAAAGGAATATATATGACTTCAACTATAAATGTGCAAACCAATGATAAACCAATCTCTCTAATGCTTTAGCAGGGGTAAGTCATGTCAAGATAAAATAAATATGATGATAAAAAAGGATAAATGGTATTCCAGAGATAGAAAATAGAGACTCACTAATAATATAGTCAGGCTACTCGAGATTCGGCTAGAGTAAAAGACTCCTAAGTCATCACTTAATAAAAAGAAACAAAGAACACCCTAAGCTACATACTCTCATGTATAGCATAACCAACTCAGAAAACATCATAAGGAGCATCAACTAAGCAGAATTTTAAGATGCAACCGTCACCCCCTGTTGTGACTGCGCTCTACCAGGCCTATGTGCGGAGGGTGGACTATAGAGGAATCAACGCAGCTATAAGAGTCACCTACACGAACTATCACATGACATGGCATATTAGGAGACATGCTCTTTGGGTGAAAAAGTTGGAAATGAAATTTGGATGGTGGTGCATGCATGAATGAGTGGTGTTGGATGGTAGTGCATGGTGGTAGGTGTGAGTGAATTGAGGTGATGGGTGATATGATGTGTGGGTCCCATATATCTCTCATATTTATATGATATAAAAGTGTAAGAATGAAAAACTAAATTACTTTTATGAATCTATGGAAAAATAAGAAGTCTAATGATGGTCTTTTTATATTTTTCTGATACAAGAGTAAAAATTATTTACCGGCATGAGACTCTTCGTGAGTATTAATTACTAGAAACTAAAACTTTACTATGAAATTAATATTTTTATTTTGTTTTATTAATGCAATGCTTAAAACTAATGATTTGAAAAGTAATGCGGGATTAAATTACTAATAACTACCGAGTTACCTCCTGGCGAGGGTTCGGGGTTTTATGTCCACCGACCGGACTTCTCCAAATTAATTATTCTTCATGCTTAATCTCCTATCTTGGAGATGATGACTCTGATTCTTGCTTCACATGACACTCTAAATTTTGACATTGCTCCGGTCTTGGCTTGAATGCAAACTGTACTTCTTCTTCGTTGATAATGAATTTGATTTCTCCGGACCCGACATTAATGTGTGCATTTGCAGTGTTGATGAATGGTCTCCCAAGGATGAGTGGTGTCTTCATATCTTGCCGCATATCAAGCACTACAAAATCTATAGGAACAAAAAAGTTTTGAATTTTTACCAGGATATTCTCTACAATCCCTGCAGGCTAGCGGATAGATTGGTCGGCTAGTTGTAGAAACATTGATGTGGTTGTGAGTGTGGAGTAGTTGAGCTTGTCAAAAACCTTCTTAGGCATGATGCTAACACTTGCTCCAATATCACATAAAGCATTCTCGAAATTCTGATTTCTGATCGAACAATCAATAGTGGGGCACCCTGGATCGTTCTTCTTGATAGGAGAAGAATTCAGAATTACCACACTATACTCCTCTGTTAGCTTGATGACTTCGGTAGAAGGCAGTGGTCTTTTGTTGTTGAGGATGTCTCTTAGATACTTTGCGTATGTAGGTACCTGCATGGCATCTAGCAATGAAATGTTGACATATAATTTTTGAATTACCTCTACAAACTTACCAAATTGTTCATCTGCTTTGGCCTTTCTATTTTTGCGTGAAAATGGTAGGAGAGTTGTGTCATGAAAATCTTGGCGTAATTCTTGTGGGAATTCTTGTGGTATAAATTCTTCTTTTGTGTTGTCCACTTCTTTTTCTACCTGTACTAATTGTGATGGTCTACGTGCCCCTTATGGGTAAGGTGGATCATGAGTAGACTTACCTTTCCTAGTAGTTATTCCTTTTACTTGCTCATGATTAGTGATAATAGACAAAGTAGAAGCTAAATGGCTATTTGCAATTCTATCTTATTAAATATTATTTGTTCTTTAATAGCAGAAGAGAAATTATCTAACTTAGAATTTATTCCTTCTAAGACTTGGTCATTAAAAGCAAGCTTCTTATTAATACTTTCATTAATTCTAGCTTGTTCTGATATTAATTCTCTCAAGGGTGGAAGTCTTTGGTTAGAAGAATTATAATTATTGCCTTGGTTCTTACTTAGACTGATAGACTAAGGCTGACTCCATCCTTGCTTTTGTGAAGTTGGTTTGATGATGGTATTGTTATCTTCTAGGGAATTAGCAAATTCAACTCCTAAATATTCTCCACATTAATTCTGAGAATTGAATGCATCTGAATGGCTTGACGATCTCTTTTGTAATTGGATTTTTGCTCTAGCCAATTCAATAGTATATCCATTTTGGTTGATAATGCACACACTTCCTCTAAAACTTCTTCATTCATATGGCAATCTTGACTAGTGTATGTCCAATTCTAATTTTCTGCCATCTTTTCCAGTAGACTTCTAGCTCTTCTAGGGGTGAGTGACATAAATGATCCTTCAGTAGAGGCATCTAGTTGTTCATGTGACTTTGGAACTAATTCGTAATAGAACATTTGCATGAGCAACCAGTCTTCCATTCCATGATGAAGGCAATCTGAAATATAACTTTGAAAACAGTCCCAAGCTTCTGGAATAGGTTCACCTTTCTGTTGATGAAATTCTGATATCTTTCCACATAAGGTATTGGTCTTGCTTACTAAGAAAAACTTCTCTAGGAAAGCTTTTGAACATTCTTCCCATGTCTTTATCTGATCTTTACTTTGGTAGAACCATTGCTTCTCTCTTCCCTCCAATGAGAAAGGAAACAAACAAAGTAGCACGACGTCTTGAGATATGTTCTTGATGCTGATGGTGCTACAAATCTCTAGAAAATTCTGCAGATGAACACTTGCATCTTCATCATATCCTTCTTTCCATTGAATATAATAGCTTACACCATGTTGATGAGGCTTAGCTTGAGTTCATAGTCATGATCTTCAATGTTGTAACACCCTGAAAACATGCATTTTTCGAAATAGAATAAAAATGGTTTAATTGCATTTGATGTGAGCATTACGACATAGGAAAATTAATTAAAAATTTCATAAAATAAAAATGGGCATCATAATAGAAACAGTGTGGTTGCACTCATGCTGATGCATTCGATTTTGTATTGTTTGGAATTTGCAAAGTTCAAATTTGAATTCAAAAGCTTTATTTGGAAATTGTGTTTGAAAATCAAAAATGGAAAAGCAATTCTCCTTTCTCTCTCTCCCTTTACTGCTTTCTGGCCCGAGGCCATTCTCTCCCCCAGCCCACTCCCTCACCCTCCTCTCTCTGTTGGGCCGACGCGCGCAGGCCGGCCCAGTTCCACCCCCGCGCCTCAGCTCTTCTCCTCTCTCTCTCTGACAAGTCCGCCCACTGGTCAGTTTTGTTTTCTTTCGCTGACAAATAGGTCCCACCCGTCAGCGCCATCCCTCTCCTTCCTTTCTTCTCCCTCCCGCACTTTCCTTTTCTCTCGCCGGTCGATTCTTCTCGGCCGAGTGCGAATCGGAGAAGGAGACCCCCCCCCTTCCCATAACCGGCATGGATTCGTGGCGAGCAAGTCGAGCGCCACTACCGCCGCCTCCCCTTTCCTCCCTTCCCCCTCTTTTCTTTCCTTTCTCGGCCGCCGCCCTTTCCTTGCGGCCGGGATTGAATCCGCGGCGGAATCCGCTTATTACCTTCCCTGCGGCGGTCCCGAGCTATAAAAGCTCGTGCCCTGGGTCCTTCCGCCATCACCTTGCGACCGCAGAGCACCCCGAGCCTTTCCTACGCTGCAGAGCCCTCTCCGCCGCCGTGGGTTGAGCAACGCCGCCACCACCGTCGATTTTGTCTCTGCCTAGTTTCCCTGTGCCAACCAGTTGATCCCCGAGCCTCACAGTGAGGTAAGTGCCGCCTCGGAGCCCCGCTTTTCCTCCCCGGCCACTCTGTCGCGTCGCACCGCGTTTCCCGTCGGCACAGAGCCGCCGCGCCGCGTGGGCACCCCATCTCCGAGTGTAATCGATTCAACCGACTCCACCGTCGGATTCGCCGTCTTTCCCTCGTTCTGTTCGACCCAGTTGCGTCGAGTTTCGTGCACTGAATCGCCAGATCAGCGTGCGCCGCCACCGTCCGGCCATGGCGCCACCGTGCCTTCGACTCCGGCCGCCGAGCGCCGCCATCCATCCTCTCTGATCTAATCCTGGTCATCCATCGTGGATCGGACGGCCTACAACACCTGATACCGGTTCAGCGGGCAATTTTGCAAAAGAGCCCCCGATCTTTTAAAGTCCGAACCCGCGGTCCAGCTGGCGCATTCCATAGATACGCTTACGGTTTTGAAAAGCGTATTTCCTTTTCTGTTTATTTTATTTTCTAAATTAAAAAGAAAACCTTATTTACAGTTTTGCCACTCTTTTTGAATAGCTTATAATTTGTTCATTTTAAATCCAAATCGCTCCGTTCAAGTTGCGTTAGATCCGTATTTTCTTGCTCTATCCAGTAGTATAGTTTTTAACTATGTTAATAACTTTTAAAAATCAAAGAAAATTATTTCCGTAATGTTTAATCTTGCTCTATTCAAAATCCCGTTTAAATCATATCTTCTCCGTTATAGCTCCGTTTTTCGTGATTCAAGCGTCTTTGTGATCGTAGTGATACGTAGATTTGTTTTCTAAGCTTTTACTTTTGTTTTATTATGTTTGGTGTACTGTTCTAATCTATAGCTTTGTTTGTTTGCATGTTATGTCTCCGCGTGATTGCATGTGATGTGACGGTCGAGTACAGACGGTGAGCAGTACGTGGGAGATCAAGGGTTTTGCTTTGAGCAGGAGCAGCAGCAGGATCTCTTTGAGCAAGGCAAGTATATATGGGATCTTCCTTGATGTCCTATTAATGAAGCTTTTCCAATAAAATCATATGCATGTGTCCAATATTGTCACCATAGGGTTTACCTAGACTTGTTTACCTTTATCCTTGAATTCCTATGGGTTATTGTTGCATCTGGGTAGTTAATGCTAGTGCTTCACTTTTATAAGCATGATCTTTTAATCTTGATTAATGATTATATGAACTGTTGAAGTAAAACTTGACTTTTTAGCAACATGGACTTAGGACCCCTTTCTGTCAGCAAAAGCTGGGACATACAGTACAACCATGAGGGCTATATGGCTCTGGCTTTAGTTCAGTATTAGGGTCACTCTCTCGCATGCAACAGTTCACGAAAGTTGCCATTGACGAGCGGTTGCGGAGCGGCTGGTGTGGGGGACCGCTGCGGGTGCGTACCACCGACGGGCTCCTATATACCCCTTGCCCGTGGATCCGTACTGTCTGGGGTATGTCAGCGAACCCCTTTGAAAGACTTCATCGTGTCCCCTGCCTGCTCACCTCGGTAGTGCTAAGGGAGTCATGATCCCGGGGCATTTGGGCAAACACGTCTCATGGGTAAAGTGTACACCTCTGCGCAGAGTTAAAAACTATCATGATAGCCGTGCTCACGGTCACGAGCGGCCTGGAAAACTCACAGAACTCTTTGGTTACTTGTAGTTACCTTTATGAATTATTTTATTATGATATTATGTTACTTGTTCAATTGTTTACTTGATCATGCAATTTAACTTGGGGAATTAAGCATAACTTTGATCTTTCACTTATAAAGCTTTGTTACAAATTAAAAAAAATGCTTACCGCAGTAAACTAGTGTCATACTATTTGAGCCTCATGAACCCCATATATGCTTGTTGAGTACGAAAGTGCTTACGCTTGTTTCTTTCTTTTTAATTCTTGTATAAAAATCCCGGATGGGTACCAGATTATCAGAGTTATGAGGAGTATCCAGAGGACTACTAGGTTTGGGGTCAACCAGTTGACGTCCCTGTGCTATGGAGCTTCGCGAGAGTTATCTTATTTCCGCTGTTTTGTAATAGATATTATTTAAATACTCATTCGCTATGTATTAAACACTTGTGATGATACAATTTTGATAATTTGTCGGCTTATGTGTGTGACTGATCTCTGGGCACACATAAGATTATTGCATCCTGTTTTGTCTTTAAAACTGGGTGTGACAGATTGGTATCAGAGCCGTGTTGACTGTAGGACGCAAACCTAGATAGAATTGGTTCTTAGGAATGCTCTTTTCATGCTTTTATACCTTGCTATTATTTGTAAAACTATTACTCATCTCAAAATTATATTATCTTGAAATCTAACTTAGTTCTCAACTTTGCTTTTCTATAGATGGCTCGTAACAAGAAGACTGCTCGCAAGTCCACTCGTCCCCCGCCGAAGGTCGTGCCAGTGGAACCCCGCGAGGATGAAGAAGAAGAACCCCAAGAAGAGAGCCCTGAGAACAGCCGTTCCAGGACTCCCTCTGACAAGAACAGCCGCTCCAAGACTCCGCCTGGTGGTTCCAAAGCTGGTGAAGAACGCTTGGGATGGACCAAGCACTTCCACTTCAAGGAGGGAGATGATGAGGACTTCTACCATGGCTTGCTGAAGGAGACCTTGGAGAACCACTACTCCGACTGGAAGACCAAAGTGAAGTACATGTGCTACGAGAATAGGCACTTCCAGGATCCTTCCTTCTGGAAGTGTACCCTCTACGTCTGCATCTGGAAGGATGCCACACAGTCGTGGCAAGTGGAGGCCGTCTATGAGCCTAAGGTCAGCCGTGCCAACATGATGGAGTGTATGGAGGATGCAGCTCGCATGGCCCTCTTCGATCTTCGTGCTCATCGTCGTAACCGCATGATGGAGGACAAGTATCGGCACCTTCCCTTCGAGACCCGTGAGGGATGGTCCATGTTCGAGGCAAAGGATGGTTATGACGACACCACCAAGGTGATGATCGACTTTTCCCATGAGCTGGTACAGCAGGTCGAGGTGCTGACTGATGAGCTTGGTGTTCAGCGCAAGCTACTCAAGAGAATGGTAAGTCATGTCAAGATAAATAATAAATATGATTAGAAAAGTATAAGATAAATGGTATTCTAGAGACAGAAAATAGAGACTCACTAATAATATAGTCAGGCTACTTGAGATTTGGCTAGAGTAAAAGACTCCTAAGTCATCACTAAATAAAAAACTAAGAACACCCTAAGCTACATACTCTCATGTACAACATAACCAACTCAGAAAACATCATAAAGAGCATCAACTAAGGAGGATTATAAGACACAACCATCACCCCCATCGTGACCACGCTCTGCTAGGCCTATGTGCGAATGGTGGACTATAGAGGAATCAATGCAGCTATAAGAGCCACCTACGCGAACTACTGTAACACCCCAAATTTTGCTTTCTGGAAAAATAGTAATAAAATGATTTAATTGTGATTTGGTGCTCATAAAAACATAGGAAAATAAAAAGTTTTCATTAAATTAAAATTTGCCATTTAATTAGCAACGTGGTTGTGCACTCATGCCTTTGCATATGATTCAATGTTTGCGTAGTTTTGTTAAAACTCAAAAAGAATTTAAAAAGTGGGTTTCAAAAAAAGGTTTATGAAAATACCTTGAAAAGCTTTCCAAGCTAAAGAAATTTAAAAGGATTTAAAAACTCTTTTAAAAATTTAAATGGAAATTTGTTTTGAAAAGAGCTTTTAAAATAAAACATATTCCAAGTTGGTTTTGAAAGTGTTTTGAAAAGAGGTTTGGATTAAGAAAATAAAAAGGGTTTTGGAAATGGATTTGAAAATGTTTTTGAAACAAAAGAAAAAGAAAAGAAAAAGAGAGAGAAAATAGAAAAAAAACCCTCCCAGCCCACCTCTCTCTCTTTCCCCCGCCGGCCCACCAGCCGCTCCCTCTCCCCATGCAACCCAGACCGCTCCCACCCTGCCGGCCCAGCTCCCTCCTCCCCCCCCTCGGCCCAGCCGGCCACCCCCACTAGGCCGCCTCCTCCCAACGCGCGGCCCACCCGAGCGGCAGGCCCAGTTCCCCCTCCCCAGCCGCAAGGAGCCCACCTGCACCAGGCCTAGCAGGCCTGATTTTCCCCCTTTGCGGCCTAGCCGCCCAAACCCTAGGCCAACCCCCTCCTCCCTATAAATATCCCCCCCAGCCCCTCTCCTCCCCACCCCGCACGCCACCAGCCGCCAGAAGTAGGCAGCCAACACCGCTGTGCCACGTGGCGACCCTGCCGGACCCCGCCGTCAGCGCTGTGCGTCTTGCAAAAAGGCCCCGAGGTTTAGTAAAATTTAATCCGCAGTTCAGTTTTATTTTAAAAATGCTACCGATATTCTTTTGCTCATAAAATATTCGTTTTAACTCTGTTTTCATCCATTCAAATTGCGTTAGATTCGTAGAGTTTTTATCTACTGTTAAAACCATAATCAATATGTTTTGCAAACTTTGAAAATAAATATTTATTTAATGCCTTTTAAATTCCAAGTTTAATCTTTAGATTTTGTTTAAATCATATCTTCTCCGTTTTTAATCCGTTTTGATCCGTTCAAGTTGCGTTAGCCTCGTAATTTCATGATCTATCTAGTGGTGAAGTTTTCATCTATGTTAAAGTCTTTTGAAAATAAAGTTTAGATTAATCCTTTTTAATAAATTAATCTTGTATAGAAAATCATGTTAATTTCATAACCTCTACGTTCTAGATCTGTTTTGTCCCGTTCTAGTTGCGTTGGTTTCGTAACGATAATATCTATGTGTTAGCAATAGTAATAAATATGTTTTATTCTTTCAAGTAAAATGATAATTGATTAATCTATAAGCAATGATTTTCCAATTAAAACAAATTAGGGGTTCCACCTCGGCTTTTCATAAAATAATATATACCTAGTTTAATCTTGTTTTCCAAGAAAATATAATGTGAATTAATTCAGTTTGGGTATTTCTCTGAAGTATCCAATACATGCTTTTTATATGGATAAAATAAATGAAGCATAGTTTTCTCTTTAAAGCTAAACTTTCGGTAGCCGTTTCTTTTCCGCTATAGAGCCGATTAGCGTGTTCTTTGCGCCTGTGTGATCGTAGCAATGCGTAGTTTCTTTTAAAATCTTTTTCATTGATTGGTGTATTGTTCTAATTTAGCCATGTTTGTATGCTTTGTATGATCAGATGCTTGTGTGGTGATTTGTTAAGTATTGTCCAATCGGTGAGTTTTACGTTGAAGATCAAGAAGTTGGCTTTCTAGAAGATCTTTTGAAGACTAGAACTATAAGAAGGATCTGTTTTTAAGGCAAGTATTATATGGGATCTTCCTTGATGTCCTATTCATGATGTTTTTAAATCAAATCATACGCATGTGTCTAATTTTGTTACCATAGGGTTTACCTAGAATTGTTACCTTGAACCTTGGGATCCTATGGGTTATCTTTGCATTTGGGTAGTTTTTGCTAGCGCTCCATTAAATAAGCATGATCTTTAAACTTGATTAATGACTATATGAAATGATAAAGTAAAACTTGACTTTTTAGAAACATGGATTTAGGACCCTATCTGTCAGCAAAAGCTGGGACATACAGTACAACCATGAGGGCTATAATGGCTCTGGCTTTAGTTAAGTATGAGGGTAACTCTCTCGCATGTGGCAGTTCACGGAAGTTTCCATTGACGAGCGGTTGCGGGTTGCAGCTGGAATAGCGACCGCTGCGTGTGTGTACCATCGAAGGGCTCCCGTATACCCCTTGCCCGTGGAAACGTAGTGTCTGTTGTTTGTCAGCGAGCCCCTTTGAAAGACTTCATAGTGAACCCTGCCGACCTTCCTTGGAAGTGGGTCAAGAGGCTGATCCCCTCGGGCGAAAGGGTAAATCACGATTCGTGGGTAAAGATGTACAACCTCTGTAGAGTGTTAAAAACTGATATATCAGCTGTGCTCACGGACACGAGCGGCCTGGAAAACTCACAGACTAATAACGGAAAACTCACATAAACAATGTTTACATGTTGGTTATTACTTGTGAATCACTTTATCATGCTATTTGTGTTATTCATTCAATTGCTATATGATCATGTGGTTTAATTTGGGGGCTTAAGCATAACTTATCACACATCAATTGTAAAGCTTTGAATCAATTAAAAATGCTTATCGCAGTAAACCAGTGTCAACTTATTGAGCCTCATGAACCCCATATATACTTGTTGAGTACGAGATGTACTTACGCTTGCTTTACTTTTCAATATTTGGATAAAAATCCCGGATGGGTACCAGTTTGCAAGAGTCTCGAGCAGTTAGGCTTGTGATCAACCAGTGAGTTGGTCCCTGTGGAGTTGGAGTCTTCGCCTGAAGATCGGAGTGTCTTTCCGCTGTTTGCTCTCTTGAGGTTATATCTTTGACCTTATATGTTATGTATTTAAGTGTTGTCTTTTGATATTACCTTGTTCTGTGTCTATATGTGAGATTTGACTTCCTGGGCTCACATATAGGGTATATCTGGTTTTGTTCTTAAAACCGGGTGTGACAACTACCACATGACACGACACATCAGGAGACATCCATAGGTACATATAATATCTAAACACCACACTTACATAATACATATCACCTAACCCACCTGGGAATTGAATTAGGTGATTTACGATCATATGACAATAATCATCATCAATCATAACTATATCGAGTATGCAACTAGAATAAACTAAGAACATAATAAGTAGCAATATAATAAAGTAGAATAAAGTCATAATGAGATACAAGGCAAATTACCGATCTCTAGATGAACAATTTGGAATCCCGAGCGTATCTCCCAACTCCACTTAAACCTTGCGAGCAGGCCTAGACTAATAACTTGAAGAACTGGAGCTCTAAATCTAATCTTTGGAAACCCTAATTTCTAATATACTCTTGACAAATGAATAGCAGGACTGACTCTCCTTGATTGAGTGCTTCTTGGGGGTTCTGCACTCTATTTATAGCCTGGTGGGTGCAACGTTGACTGTTTGATCAAACCGACGTGACGTAGGGCTGAGATGAATCTTTAGAGGCGGTGGTGAAATACTCTGGAAGCACGTAGAAGATGGCCATAGGGGAGGGTCGGTCGGCCATAGGTGGGGCTGGCCGGTCCCACCTATCAGCCCGTTGTGTTTTGCTTCATTCTGGTGTCCTTTAGAACCTTCCTGAGTCCAATGAGGTATATTTCGTCGGTGGCAAGTTTTGTCTTTTTTATTCACTTTAATCCCTAAAATAGCTTTTCTGGACTAACCCTGCAGAAAATATGAAATCACTAAAACTCGTGGAAGTTGTCAATTAAAACCTTTATTTTTCTATTGGTGACCTCTTTTATGCACTTAGTTGTCAGTTTATAATGAGCGCTAATTACCGTCAACAATGAATATAAGAAAATATCTAGCAAATGAAATGAATGAATATGAAATATGCAATTAATAAGTGGATTATGAAAATACATATAGTTTCTGAAGAATACAAATCACAACAAATATAATTCTGATACTAAATATTAACAAATTTAAGGTATAATATATTTCTGAATAAATATTGAAGTCTTAAGAAGAGCATGTCCTAGAAGAAATATTCATAGAGTGACTTAGTTGTGAATAAAACTATCTCATTGTGTATATCACATAATAATTTCTCATGTAGTAGATAAAATATCTCATAGAAGTAAAATGTTATTCACAAAAAATGAGAATATCCTTGAAGTACTTAATCCATAAAGGATTTTTAAGTCGATTATTGAATAAACACCATTAATCCCTAAAGTGGATATAGACCTGAGAGAAAGAAGATAAGAAATTTCACATACCACAAATATGTCATACAAACACTCAGAAAGTGTATATTATAAAGCTAGCAATGAAGTATTGATATCTTCTAAATACCACAAAAGGCATAAGAATAATAGTGACTTTGGCAATTAAATTATCCCGTAAATGCCAAATGTAAGATTGAATTTACTCTTTAATGGTACAAACATTTTGAAATTTGTAGAACATATAATTTAAGAGTCAGCGTGACCGAGGCCCTAAGCTACGCTTCAGTCTTCTTTCCTTTACCATATCCGAGTAGTATTCGAGCTTTTACGCTTGTCTTCCTTGTGGGCTGCGTGACCGAGGCCCATGACTTAGTAGTCAGGTCAATGGGTATCCTATAGGATATCCCATCGACAAGCCCCCGAGTATTTCATGATTTTTCTTCAAGATGTCAGGTTGTTTAAGAGTAAAGCCGAGTTCTTCTTGAAGTAAAATCGTGGGATGATCTTCTGTGCTTTCTTCTTACAGCCGTCTTGCACTTTTTGTTTTGGAAAAAGTGCACTCATTGAGTGTAGCCCTTGAGCCTCTAGCTGCTTGGTACAAGCATTCGGAGGATCCGAAGTTTGAAAGAGATGTTTTGTGGGGTAGGTGTTTCCAGCCCCGAAGCCTTCTCTGAGTTCTTTTGTGATCAAAAGAATTCGACGGAAGGGACTGGAATACTTTCCTCTATCAACTTTTTGTCACTGGTGGGTACTGCATTTTCACGGGTGAGCAGAATCTTGTTGTTTACTGTTTGCTTTGGTGAGCTTTTGCTCCTTTGTCTTCTGTCATTTTTCTTTCTCGTGACCTTTGAATCCTTGTGTCCTTGACTTGCTATAAATTCCCTAGTGTGCGGTTGTGTGATGTACTGGTATTTCCTTGTGAAAGCTTCATTGTGTAACACCCCAAATTTTGCTTTCTGGAAAAAATAGTAATAAAATGATTTAATTGTGATTTGGTGCTCATAAAAGCATAGGAAAATAAGAAGTTTTTGTTAAATTAAAATTTGCCCTTTAGTTAGCAACGTGGTTGTGCACTCATGCCTTTGCATATGATTCAATGTTTGTGTGGTTTTGTTAAAACTCAAAAGAATTTCAAAAGTGGGTTTCAAAAAGGTTTATGAAAATACCTTGAAAAGTTTTCTAAGCAAAAGAAATTTAAAAGGATTTAAAAACTCTTTAAATGGAAACTTGTTTTGAAAAGAGATTTGGAAATAAAACATATTTCAAATTGGTTTTGAAAATGTTTTGAAAAGAGTTTTGGATTAAGAGAATAAAAAGGTTTTGGAAATGTCTTTGAAAAGAATTTGGAAATAGCTTTCGAATAAAAGAAAAGAAAAGAAAAAAAACAAAATAGAAAAAAAAGGAAAAACCCTCCCAGCCCACCTCTCTCTCCCTCCCCCTCTCTCTATTTTTTCCCGGCCTGCGCAGCCCACCCTGCCGGCCCAGTTCCCCCCCTTTTTTCTTTTTTTCTCCCCCTCCCCTCCTTCCCCGCGTTAGGCCCCGAGGCCCAACAGCGCCCTTCCCCCCCGGCCCAGCCGCTCCCCCTTTCCCCCCCAGCAGCCCAGCTGCAGAAGCCCAGCAGGCCCAGCCGCCCAAACCCTAGGCCCAGCCGCCACCTCCCCCCTCCCTATAAAAGCCCCCCCCCTCAGCCTCTCTCCTCCCGCACGCCGCCACCAGCAGGAGGAGCAGCAGCAGCCAGCCCCGCGGCGCCACGTGGCACTCGGCCGGACCCCGCCGTCAGCCCCTCGCGCTTTGCAAAAAGGCCCCCGTGTTTTGGTAATTTTTAATCCGCAGTTTCGTTTTATTTTAAAAATTCTACCGATATTCTTTTGCTCATAAAATATTCGTTTTAACTCCGTTTTCATCCATTCAAATTGCATTAGATTCGTAGAGTTTTTATCTACATGATAAAACCATAATCAATCTGTTTTGCAAAATTTGAAAATATAGTTTTATTTAATGTCCTTTAAAATTCAAGTTTAAACTTTAAATCTTGTTTAAATCCTATCTTCCACGTTTTAGCTCCGTTTTTATCCAAACCAGTTGCGTTAGCTTCGTAATTTCAGGATCTATCTAGTGGTACAGTTTTCATCTATGTTAAAGTCTTTTGAAAATAAAGTTTAGATTAATCCTTTTTAGTGAATTAATCTTGTATAGAAAACATGTTAATTTCATATCTTCTTCGTTGTAGACCCGATTCGTTTCGTTCAAGTTGCGTTGGTTTCTTATTGGCGTAACCTTTTTGTTAGTGATCTTTAATACCATGTTAATAGCTCTGTAATTTTATGGTTAACTCCTAACTTGATTAATAACTATGCAATTTGTTTTATATATAAAATATGATTAGTTCTACTTTTATTTCAAGATCCAAATATAACTTTGACTTAATATAACTTGGGTGTTTCTTTGAAATACCTTTCCATTCTTTTATATAGTTATTAAAATTGGGTAAAAGCCTATAGTTCTCTTTTATAAAAGCAAATCTTTCGGTAGATGTATCTCGATCTCCGTAGCACCGTTTAGTGTGTTCTTCGCGGCTATGTGTTCATAGAGTTGCGTAGATCTCTTTTCAAAATCTTTTCATTGAGTGGTGTATTGTTCTAATTTAGCCATGTTTGTATGCTTTGTATGATCAGAATGCTTGTGTGGTGATTTGTGATTCTGTCCAATCGGTGAGTGTTACGTTGGAGATCAAGAAGTTGGTGTGTCAGAAGATCTTTTGAAGAAGTTAATCTTTGAAGACGTTGATCTTTGAAGAACGGATCTGTTTTAAGGCAAGTATTATATGGGATCTTCCTTGATGTCCTATTCATGATGTTTTTCCAATAAAACCATACGCATGTGTCTAATCTTGTTGCCATACGACTTACCTAGAATTGTTACCTTGAACCTTGGAATCCTATGGGTTATCTTTGCATCTGGGTAGTTATTGCTAGTGCTCCATTTAACTAAGCATGATCCTTTAATCTTGATTAATGACTACATGAAATGATGAAGTAAAACTTGACTATTTAGCAACATGGTTTTAGGACCCTATCTGTCAGCAAAAGCTGGGACATACAGTACAACCACGAGGGCTATAATGTCTCTGGCTTTAGTTCAGTATGAGGGAAACTCTCTCGCATGTGGCAGTTCGCGAAAGTTGCCATTGACGAGCGGTTGCGGAGCGGCTAGAGTGGGGACCGCTGCGTGTGTGTACCATCGAAGGGCTCCTATATACCCCTTGCCCGTGGATCCGTAGTGTCTGTTGTATGTCAGCGAGCCCCTTTGAAAGACTTCATAGTGAACCCTGCCGGCCTTCCTTGGAAGTGGGTGAAGAGGCTGATCCCCTCTGGCGAAAGGGTAAATCACGACTCGTGGGTAAAGTGTACAACCTCTGCAGAGTGTTAAAAACTGATATATCAGCCGTGCTCACGGACACGAGCGGCCCAGAAAACTCACAGACTCTTTGGTTACTTGTTGGTTATCTTTATGAATCACTTTATCATGTAATTATGTTACTTGTTCATTTGTTTACTTGATCATGCAAATTAACTTGGGGACTTAAGCATAACTTTGATCTACAACTTATAAAGTTTTGATACAAATTAAAATGCTTATCGCAGTAAACCAGTGTCAACTTTTTGAGCCTCATGAACCCCATATATGCTTGTTGAGTATGATATGTACTTACGCTTGCTTTACTTTTCTATATTTGGATAAAAATCCCGGATGGGTACCAGTTTGCAAGAGTCTCGGGCAGTTAGGCTTGTGATCAACCAGTCAGTTGGTCCCTGTGGAGTGGAGTCTTCACCTGAAGATCAGGGTGTCTTACCACTGTTTGCTCTCTTAAGGTTATTCCTTTGACCATATGTGTTATATATTTAAGTATTGTCTTTTGATATTATCTTGTTCTGCGACTATATGTGAGATTTGACTTCCTGGGCTCACATATAGGGTATATCTGGTTTTGATATTACCTTGTTCTATTTTTCTAGAAGCAGTCTCTGTTCTTTGCTTTATATCTCTAAATCAGTAAAGTCAATGTTGATGAAACTCTCACACCAGAAAGTAGACTTATGTATCTTTCCAATGCCGCCAGAACCAACCCCATATCTGTTCTAAGCTAAGAGTCTTTACTGTTGCAAGTCAGTCATATTGCGCAGTCTATGAACCAGAACAGATCTGGTTATTTCGAGTTTTTGACAAATAAAGATACAGAATCTGAAAATCTTGTGCACACGAAAGTTGTAGAGAACTTTCTGATCTTTCCAGTCATATAAGCAGAATTTCTGTTTGAGTTCCAGAACTTGAGATATGAACTTGTTACTGCACAACTGTTGTAAAATTTAGGCCCAGAAAATTTCAGTATGACATAGGCATGTTATATGCATTACAAAGTCACTAAACCCTACATCTTTGCTGAAAAACAGATAGACGGCAGGGGTGCTAGAGTTCGTGGTCGTGGAGTTCCTGTCAATCCGCCACCACCACCGCCAACACCACCGCCTATTGTACCTGCGGTATCAGTGGAACAACTGATGGGAATGCAGGCACAGTTGATGCAAGCTATGATGCATCGCCTGGACAATGAACCTGTTGGAGTTTTACCTCTAGTCCAAGTGAGGGACAAGAGAGGAGAGTTCATGAAGGGACGACCTCCCGTTTTCACCCATGCATCCGACCCGTTGGATGCAGATGATTGGCTCGGAGCTGTGGAAAAGCAGCTGAACATAGCGCAGTGCAACGACACCGAAAAGGTGCTGTATGCCTCTGGGCAGTTGCAAGGAGCAGCCCAAGATTGGTGGGAGTCCTTCCAATATGGACGCCCTGATGATGCTCCTGGAGTCAGTTGGCAGGAATTCAGAGAGGAATTCAGATCATACCATATTCCTGAAGGTATGATGGAGTTGAAGCACGAGGAGTTCAGATCCCTCAAGCAAGGCTCTATGACAGTGGCTGAGTACCGTGACAAGTTCGATCAATTGTCACGTTATGCTCCACATGAAGTGGCAAGGGATTGTGACAAGCAGTGCAGATTCCTGAAGGGACTGTATGATGGTCTGCAGCTTCAGCTCATGTCCAATGAATACCCCAACTATCAGACCTTGGTGAATCGCGCTATTGTGATTGACAATAAGCGCCGGGAAATGGAAACAAAGAAGAGGAAGCTACAGGGTCAGGCTTCAAGCAGCAACACTCGCCCTCGACCCTACCCGCAACAGAGTTTCCAACAGAGAAGCCAAGGGCAGTCCAACCAGTGGAACAGAGGTCAGTTTCCTCAGCGAAATCAGTTCCAGCAACGCCCTCAAGGTCAGCACAAGTACGGAGGCCAGCGCCCACCTCAGCAGGTCTCTAATCAAGTTCAGCGTCAGGGGAATCCAAATGCTCTGGCAGTGAAGAACAACAACCCCAAGAATAATAACAACAACAAGTGTTTCCGTTGTGGGAAGGAAGGGCATATGTCTTACAATTGCCCTGAGAAGCAGAACCAGCAAGCACCCCAAAACCAGAACAACCAGCAGAGAGGAAGGTACCAACCACCTCCAAACACTGGAAGAGTGAACCATATATCTGCTGAAACCACTCAGGAGGCACCTGAGGTTATGATGGGTACGTTTAATGTCAACTCATTCCCCGCTACCGTACTCTTTGATTCTGCTCCTTCGCATTCTTTCATATCTGAAGCTTTTGTTAGAATGCATAGTATATCTTTGCGTGCAATGAAAAATCGTATGCAAGTAAATTCATTGGGGGGTAGCATACCAGCTTCTGTTTGGAGTCCTTCCACTAGACTTACCCTAAGGGGGGTAGACTTTGAAGTGAGTCCAGTTGTGATACCCACAGCTGGAATAGATCTGATTGTGGGAATGGATTGGATGAAACAACATCGAGCTGTGATTCAGTGCCAAGAGAGATGTGTTGTTGTGACATCACCTAATTGGGATAAGATGTGTGTTGAAGTAGAAATGCAAGCAACACCAAAAACCACTCTGAACTAGTTATCTGGAGATGCCTTTGATGAGGAACAAGTGGTGGAAGAATTTCCGGATGTGTTTCCCAAAGAATTACCAGGTATGCCACCTGATCATGATGTTGAGTTTCTTATTGAACTTCTACCTGGTACCGCTCCCATAGCTAAAAGACCATATAGAATGGGGGTAAAAGAATTAGAAGAACTTAAGAAGCAAATTAGTGAATTACAAGAAAAGGGTTTTATTCGCCCTAGTTCTTCACCTTGGGGAGCACCAGTTATATTTGTGGATAAGAAAGATGGTACTAGGAGAATGTGTGTGGATTACCGTTCTTTAAATGAAGTTACCATCAAGAATAAATATCCCTTACCCAGAATAGATGACTTGTTTGATCAGTTGAAAGGTGCATGTGTGTTCTCTAAAATAGATCTCCGCTCTGGATATCACCAATTAAAAATCCGAGCGGCAGACATACCTAAGACAACCTTTACCATAAGATATGGGCTATATGAGTATACAATTATGTCTTTTGGGTTGACTAATGCACCTACGTACTTTATGTACATGATGAACAAGGTGTTCATGGAGTTTTTGGACAAGTTTGTGGTAGTGTTCATAGATGATATTCTAGTCTTCTCTAAAACTAGAGAGGAGCATGCTGAACATCTGAGGATGGTTTTGCAAAAGCTCAGAGAAAATCAGCTGTATGCCAAGAGAAGTAAATGTGAGTTTTGGTTAAGAGAAGTGTCTTTCTTGGGTCACGTGGTCTCTAATGGAGGTATAGCAGTAGACCCAAGTAAGGTATGAGATGTTTTAAACTGGAACCCTCCAACCAATGTTACCAAAATCCGTAGTTTCCTGGGTTTAGCAGGATACTATAGGAGGTTTATTGAAGGGTTTTCAAAGTTAGCTAAACCAATGACAGCTCTGCTAGAGAAAAGTGCCAAGTTTGTGTGGTCTGACAAATGTCAAACAAACTTTGAAGAGTTGAAGAAAAGGTTGACCACAGCCCCAGTACTGACTTTACCAGATCTAAATAAGAGTTTCTCGATCTACTGTGATGCCTCTCGTCTAGGTCTTGGATGTGTGCTTATGCAAGAAGGAAAAGTTGTGGCATATGCATCCAGGCAGTTGAGGAAGCATGAGCTGAATTACCCTACTCATAACTTGGAATTGGCAGCAGTGGTACATGCTCTAAAGATATGGAGGCATTATCTAATAGGACATAAGTGTGATATCTATACAGATCATAAGAGTTTGAAGTACATATTCACTCAGTCAGATCTGAATCTGAGACAGCGTCGTTGGCTCGAGCTGATCAAAGATTATGAGTTGGAAGTACATTATCATCCAGGTAAGGCTAATGTAGTGGCCGATGCACTGAGCAGGAAGAGTTATGCTAATGCTTTAAGAATGAAGCTTATGCCTGCTGAACTGTGTGCTGATATGGAATCTCTTAATTTGGGATTTACCATTAATACCATGGAGGTAACCATAGAACCCACCCTGGAACAGGAGATACGCAAGGGTCAGTTGAAAGATCCGAGACTGAAAGAAATTGCGGAGAATATAGTGCTAGGAAAAGCACCAGGTTTCAGGATGGATGATGATGGAACTTTGTGGTTTGGAAAGAGAATATGTGTTCCCGAAGTAAAGTCTATCCGTGATGCAATACTTCGAGAAGCACATGATTCATCTTACTCTATACATCCTGGAAGTACTAAGATGTACCTAGACCTGAAAGAAAAGTTTTGGTGGTATGGATTAAAAAGGGATGTAGCAGAATATGTGGCCTTGTGTGACACATGTCAAAGAGTAAAGGCAGAACACCAAAGACCTGCCGGTTTACTCCAGCCAATGAAAATACCTGAGTGGAAATGGGAAGAAGTAGGAATGGACTTTATCGTCGGATTACCACGTACACAGAGAGGATATGACTCGATCTGGGTAATCGTGGACCGCTTGACTAAAGTTGCTCATTTCCTACCAGTGAAGACTAATTACTCAGGCGCAAGACTAGCAAAACTATATATGGAAAGGATAGTATGTTTACATGGAGTTCCTAAGAAGATAGTATCTGACAGAGGTACTCAATTCACATCACAGTTATGGCAGAAGTTATATGAATCTTTGGGAACAAAATTGACTTTTAGTACAGCATATCATCCACAGACTGATGGTCAAACAGAAAGGACAAATCAAATTCTGGAAGACATGTTGAGAGCATGTGCTCTACAACATGGTGCCAGTTGGGATAAAAGTTTACCCTATGCTGAGTTTTCATACAACAACAGCTACCAGAATAGTCTGAAAATGGCACCAAATGAGGTTCTGTATGGACGTAAGTGCAGAACCCCTTTGTTCTGGAACCAAACCGGAGAGACTCAGGTGTTTGGACTAGATGTTCTTCGAGATGCAGAAGAACAAGTAAGAAAGATAAGAGACAACTTAAAAGTTGCACAATCCCGTCAAAAGAGTTACGCAGACACCCGCAGAAGAGGTCTGTCATTCGAAATTGGGGATTATGTGTATTTGAAAGTGTCTCCGATGAGAAGTATAAAGAGGTTCAATATGAAAGGAAAGTTAGCTCCAAGATATGTTGGACCTTTCAAGATTCTCGTAAGACGTGGAGAGGTAGCTTATCAGTTAGAGTTACCGGAGAATTTGTCAGGGGTACATGATGTTTTCCATGTGTCTCAGTTGAAGAAGTGCTTAAGGGTACCTGAGGAACAGATCCCTCTAGAAGAGCTTACCATAAAGGAAGATCTCACATACGAAGAGTACCCGATAAGAATCTTGGAAACAGCAGAAAGGTTTACGAGGAGCCGTGTTATAAAGATGTGCAAAGTTCAGTGGAACCGGAACACAGAAGACGAAGCTACTTGGGAAAGAGAAGAAGACCTGAGAAAGTCTTATCCTCAGCTGTTTGAGTAAGTCCGTCTGAATCTCGAGGACGAGATTCCTTTTAAGGGGGGTAGAATTGTAACACCCAAAATTTGGTTTGAATTTCAAATAATAGAAAATGATTTAATTATGAAATTATATGAGCATTTCATTTAGTGGAATAATAAAATTCTTAGAAATAAAATTAATTTTAGTTTAGCAACATGAATGTGCATTCATGCAGTTGCATAATTTTGTTGTGGTGTTTGAGTTTGCAAAACCAGCATTCAAATGAATTCAAATTGTTTTTGAAATGATTTTGGGAAAGGAAATAAAAAGGGAAAAAGGAAAAACATTTTCTCCCTCTCTCCTCAGCCCAGCACGGCCTCGGCCCACTTCCCCTTCTCCCTCTCTCTTTTCTTCTGCGTGGCCCAGCAGAGGCCGGCCCAACCGGCCACTCCTTCCCTCTCTCCCTCCTCCTATCACCGACGACCGGGGTCCACCTGTCGGCGCTGCCCCGTTCCCTCTTCTCTCCCTTTTCTCTCTCTGATCAACCGGGCCCACGCGTCAGGGCTCTCCCCAACCTCCCACCTCCGCTCTGTCCGGCCGAGTTCGCGCACGAGCGCGCCGCGGACGGCAACCGCCTGCACGCCCGCTCCCACCCCCGCATCTCGCCCACGATGCCGCAACGGCACCGCATGCCCCGTGCCTCTGCTCTGCGCTATAAAGCCGAGTACCGCGCCCTGCTCTCCCCCTTTCCCATCTGCAATCTCCTCGCCGCCGCCGCCGCTGTTGTCGCAAAGAAACCGCGCCGGAGCCGCAAATCGTCTTGGTGAGTCTCGTTCGGTAATCATGAGCACCCCGTGTAGCTTCCCGGCCTAATCCATCTCTCCGTTATCCAACCGGTGACTGCAGAACGCCGACGCCGTGGACGCGGAGCTCTCGGACGCCGTCACACGCCGACCGCCCTTCCTCGCCGTCACATCACCCTGAGCCGCCTCTGTTCTCGTCGAAGTCTCGGTGAGCTTCGCCATTGCCCCCTCTTCCTCCCCGCCCTCTTGATTCGGTCAGTTATGCGCGGTTTGCGCCGCCCCTTTTGCACACTGAAACCGCCGACAATGGCGCCATTGTGGCCAGCCAACCCCGGTGACGCACTGCCATATCCAAACACACCACGAGTATCGCACGAACACACCGCTTTTCCCGGACCCCTCAATTCGGTGGATTATTGTCTCTGTGACACCGGCCGCATGCGCCCCGCGCCGCCGTTAACGGCACCACCATGGTCAGCACTCCCCGGCCACGCACCCCTTCACCTACGTGCCTCTCTAACCTCGCACGAGCACCCCGTACCTTCTCGTGTCCTCAATTCGGGTTGTCGCGCCCTGTACGGCCGTAACAGCACAGCGCAGAGCCGCCGGCTATGGCACACCGCCGTGCCGCCTCTGTCCGCCTCCCCGCATACAACCGAGTGCGCCACGGCACTCGCCTCACTCTCCTCTCTCTCCCCGTGGTTCTTCGGTGGCCAACAGAGGCCTCTAGCCCTTTTTTCCTCCTCTCCGGCAAACTGCTCGCCGTCGGCAATGGGAGCCGCCGCGGCCGTTCTCGACTCCGGCTGCCGCTCTCCCCCTCTCTCTCTCTCTGATCTGCTCTGTGCCGTCCGCTCTGTGATCTGTGGCCGGGATTAAATTGCCGAAGGGGTAAGTTACCCCGGTCCACCGTGGACCCGTAGACCCTCGGGCCCGCGCTGACTCAGCAGGTGTATGCACTATGCCCGTGGACCGCCCTATCCCGAGCCGCCACGTGACAGACCCGTCAGCCGCGCGCCTCTGCCCTGGCGCACTTCTAAAATTACGCTTTCTCTACTCAGAAAACGTAAACTATCTCGGTTTGTTCCAAAAATAGAAAATTGCTATTTACAATTTTGCCACTGCCTTAAATTGTTTATAAAATCTTTATTTTAACTCCGATTTGGACGATTCGAGTTGCGTTAGCTTCGTAATGAAATTCTCTACATGTTAAACCATCTGTTGTTCATGTTTGAATTATTTAAATTCCATGATAATTCAAATACTAAAAATGTCCCTAGAGAACCAGTAAAATTCATAACTTTTGCGTTTTAAATCCGATTTTCGTGAAATTCGTGTTGAAATGATCGTAGCAATGCGTAGTATCTTTTTATAAACCTTTTAACTCTGTTTATTGTTATTGGTGTATTGTTCTAATATTAGTCTTGTTTGCTTTGTATGTATGCAATTGGAATGCGTGTTGTTGCAATGTTGTGATCGAGTTCAGGCAGTGAGGAGTTTGTTGGTGAACAAGAGTTCTTTGACCAGGAGTGTGTTTTGACCAGCAGGACTTTGAGAACCAAGGCAAGTATAGCATGGGACTTTCCTTGTTATCCTATTCACCTTAGTTATCATTTCATGTGCATGTGTTTAATTTGATATCCGTAGTTTAATTCCCTAGAATTGAAATCCTTTACCTTGTTTCCTATGGGTTATGCATATGGGTAGATGGCTAGTGCTATATAAATGAAAACTTGATCCCTGCCAAATGTTATAAAGCTTTGAATGATTTGGTGATCCTGTTATGGCAATTGGAACATAACTCTTTTAATAACTCACTGTTGGCAAAAGTTGGGACTGACAGTGCTACCGTGGGAGCTATATGGCTCTAGCTTTAACTTAGTAGTAGGCTCTTTTCTAGCTCGTTAGCGGTTACCCGAAAGGGCGCATTAGGCTCTTGCCGAGCTGGTTATAGTGCGGCCTCTGTCCGAGTTTGAGCGTAGGCTGCGGGTCTTTATGCTACTCGGAAGGGGAGCTCTATCGCCCCTTGCCAATCCTAGCGGCCCTAATCTTGTTAGACGAGATACTATGAAAGGTTTCATAGTGAACCCCGCCCACTCACCTTGGCAGTGTTATGGGAGTAATTAACCCGGGCATTCGGGGCATCACGACTCACGGGTAAAGATGCACAACCTCTGCAGAGTGTTAAAACTGATATATCAGCCGTGCTCACGGTCACGAGCGGCCCGGAAAACCGATGGTTTAATTAATTAACTTGACCAACCTTTATGTTCCTGTTGCCACCACTTTAATGATGATGGTTATGATTCTTTAAACTTTGGCAGTGGTATAAGTGGGATCATTTGGGGCTTAAGCATAATCTGATGATACTTGTTGATAAAACTTTGACCGACTAAAAGTGCTAAATGCTGTAAGCCAGTGTCAGCCTTTTGAGCTTCATAACCCCATGTTATACTGCTGAGTACGAGTGTACTCACGCTTGTTTTCTTTTCAATTTTGGATGAAATTCCCGGATGGGTAATAGAAGCAGGAGGCTATGAGGAGTTTCCCGAAGACTTCTAGGCTTGGTCAACCAGTTGACCTATCCCTGTGAGGTGGAGCCTCAAGAGCTAGTGTATCTTCCTTTGTTTTATTTATTCTTGTAATGGATATATGTTCGATATGTACTAAACTCTGTGATG
The DNA here is from genome assembly GCA_022036555.1 of Microstegium vimineum. NCBI lineage: Eukaryota > Viridiplantae > Streptophyta > Magnoliopsida > Poales > Poaceae > Microstegium > Microstegium vimineum. Next base: position 16,987,769 of record CM039123.1, on the reverse strand, counting down.
GTACTTTGTAATTTGTGAACTTATGTGTGGTTTATTCCTGGGCACACATAATGTTATGCATCCTATTTCGTCCTTGAAATTGGGTGTGACAATCCGGCCCGTTTGGCCCGTAGTGGCCCATGTGTGTTAATGAGATATTGTGGAGGGTTTAGTCCCACCTTGCTTGTTTAAGGTGGGATAGACCAACATATAAGGCTTCTAGAGTCCATCCTACCATCCCTGGGTTAATCCTTTTAAGCGAAGCGAGGACGAAAGCTTAAGTGGGATGATGGTGGGTGTGGTTCGCTCAGCGTGCAAAGTGGATCTGAGCCGTTTGGACTCTGGGGCGTTACAAATGGTATCAGAGACGACCTTCGTGGCAGCGGGCGCATGCGGGCTAGGTGTGCGGACATGGTAGGTTCATTGCGCGTGTAGGCTCTGCGGGGCGCACGGCATGGCACATGTGCCGACACTGGGCGCACGGTCGCGTTTGCTAAGAGGGAACGTTCCTGGTCATCGTTTGCCCGGTTGTGGGTATGTTGGGCTCGACGAGGACGTCGAGTTCTTTGAGGGGGGGTGTATGTCACATCCGGCCCGTTTGGCCCGTAGTGGCCCATGTGTGTTAATGAGATATTGTGGAGGGTTTAGTCCCACCTTGCTTGTTTAAGGTGGGATAGACCAACATATAAGGCTTCTAGAGTGCATCCTACCATCCCTGGGTTAATCCTTTTAAGCGAAGCGAGGACGAAAGCTTAAGTGGGATGATGGTGGGTGTGGTTCGCTCAGCGTGCAGAGTGTATCTGAGCCGTTTGGACTCTGGGGCGTTACATTATGGCAGAGCAACTATTCATCATTTCCATAGAGTTATCTTCAGAGTTCTTCATTTTATTATTAGCAACTTCTAGACACACTTATTATTATTACTAAATAGGAAACTCTATTAAGGATAAAGTAGACAATGAAAATTCCATAGATATAAAAAGTGTCTAGTTGTAACTTTTATGATTCATGATTATTTAAGTGTGAACCTTCTTGTGCTCATATTTTTTTATTTGAATTAATCTATGCAATATAAAAGTAAACCTAAGAGGATAAGACTACTTACCTAGATACATGGGGGTGCTCTCCCCCAAGCTGGATGTTGACATAGTCATTCGTTTAGACAGTGTAGACTTACTTCACTTCTCTGAGACTTCAAAGATGATAGTTGATGTAGTTGTACTTCTCAGAGTAGATGAAGTTATCTAATCCTGTCTAGTCTTTCCAAATCCTGCTAAATTCAAATAGACAACAAAGCTCGTGGAACAGATTAAGCGTTAGCGATAAACCATTGATGCCTTGATTGTCTAGAGCCTTGCAGAATTCGAATATTCAAATATTTTTTTAGATTTTAAATTTTATATGAAAATTACTGATGCAATAATTTTTTATGCCTCCATAGTAAATAGTTGGAAGACTTATTCACATGGGGCTTAAAGGGTTTTTTTTCTGATGCAATGCAGTGCAATAATATAGATATGCTATGATTAAGATGATTATGCAATGGATTATACTAAGGATGATATATATATATATCAATAGTACTAAAAATATTTATGGAAATTAAATATGCTAGAGCACAACTAATGCAATGCAGAGAAATAAATATGTAGATAACTTACCGAGTTTACCTTTCGACTAAGGTTCGGAGATTTAGGTCCGTTGAACCGGGCTTCTCTTCTGGTTCAAATGTCTTAAGGAGCATGGTCCACTCCTGATGAATACTTGGATGTTTGCTCTTCTTGTGTTGGTGTTTCCGATGAAGTCTCTTTCCTCTTCCATACTTCTAAGGTTCTACTTCTTCTTTTCTCTATAGCAGATGATACATCCTCTATTGGTGGTACGACTTCTTTCTCAGGACAACTCTTATCTTTATTATTGAATTGATCTTCATATCTTGTTAATTCTCCCAGATAGTCTGTTCATCCATCCTTGGTGGCTTGTTTCTTCTCTTTAGGAAATTGGAAGTGGATTTCATGGAGATGATTGCACTAGTGGTGTTGAGGAAAGATCTTCCTTGAATGAGGTGGACTTCATCTTCATGTCCCATATCTTGCACCATGAAGTCGGTGAGAACATAGTGATCTCTGAACATGATGTCTTTTGTTATTCCCTCCAGAAATCAGAATGATTGGTCTACTAGTTGTAGCTGCACATATGTCTGGTACATTGGTCTACTACCATATAAATGTTGGTAGGCCACCTTAGACACTATGTCACTCCTTGATCCAATATTGCACAATATCTTGTAGGATGTACTTTCCTTGATCTTGCAATCAATGGTAGGTACTCCTGGATCTCCTAGCTTAGTGAGGTATTGTGATAGAAGGAGTTGATCATACCCTGAATCAATAGTGTTAATTATCTGGGTCTTCTCTTGGTTGTTGAGTTTTACTCTTCCTCCTTCTATTGTTGATGTTCTTCTTTCTTGTAGCAACAGTTGTATCCTTGTAGATGTATGGCCTCTTAGGATGAGTAAGAGCCTTGAGTGTATGAAAGTGAATCTCTCCTTCTCATCCTTGATAGTGAAACAGATCTTGGCGCTATCCGTGTAGACGATAACATCATATGTTCTTACAAATGAGCGTCCCAAGATAATGAGTGCTTTCACATCTCTGTGTAACACCCCAAATTTTGCTTTCTGGAAGAATAGTAATAAAATGATTTAATTGTGATTTGGTGCTCATAAAAACATAGGAAAATAACAAGTTTTCGTTAAATTAAAATTTGTCCTTTACTTAGCAACTTGGTTGTGCACTCATGCCTTTGCATATGATTCAATGTTTGTGTGGTGTTGCTAAAACTAAAAAGAATTTAAAAAGTGAGTTTCAAAAAGGTTTATGAAAATATCTTGAAAAGTTTTTTCATGCAAAAGAAATTTAAAAGGATTTAAAAACTCTTTAAAATTTAAATGGAAACTTGTTTTGAAAAGAGCTTTTAAAATAAAACATATTTCAAATTTGGTTTTGAAAATGTTTTGAAAAGAGATTTGGATTAAGAAAATAAAAAGGGTTTTGGAAATGGATTTGAAAATGTTTTGAAACAAAGGAAAAAGAAAGAAAAAGAGGAAATCCTCGCAGCCCACCCCCTCTCCCCCCCTTGGCCCAGCGGCCGAGTAGGCCACCAGCTTCTCCCTCCCAGCGCCGGCCCAGTCTCCCCTCCTCTCCCCCGCCGGCCCAATCCCCCCCCGCAAGCCAGCAGGCCCAGCCGCCGAGCGGCCCAGCTCCCTCCTTCCCCCCCCCTCGGCCCAGCCGGCCACCCCCTCCAGGCCGCCTCCTCCCAGCGCGCGGCCCACCCGAGCGGCAGGCCCAGGACCTCCTCCCACGCGCCAGCGCAACCCACCAGTGGGCCTTTTCTCCCCCACCGGCCCAGCCGCCAAAAACCCTAGCTACCAGCCCCTTCCCCCTATAAATACAGCCCCTCAGCCCCTCCCTTTCCCACGCCGAGAGCAGCCGCCGCCACCGAGCCGGCACTGCTCCAACCGCAACCGGGCAGACCTTAAGCGCATGCTGGCCTTGCGCTTTTTGCCTCGAAAAGCGTGTTTCCACGCGGTAATTGTTTTGTTTCAAAAATAAATTTTGGTTCTACCGTCAATTTTCAACTGTTTATAAAATATTCGTTTTAAATCCGTTTTCATCCATTCAAATTGCATTAGATTCGTAGAGTTTTTATCCACATGTTAAAACCATAGTCAGTCTGTTTTGCAAACTTTAAAAATAAATATTTATTTAATGCTTTTCAATTCCATGTTTAATCTCTAAATCTTGTTTAAATCATATCTTCTCCGTTTCAAATCCGTTTCGTCCCGTTCAAGTTGCGTTGGCTCCGTATCGGCGTAACCTTTTCATTAGTGATCTTTAATACCATGTTAATAGCTCTGTATTTTCATGGGTTCAAATCTTAATTTGATTAACCACTATGTGACTTGCTTTATACATAAAATGATGTTTAGATCTACTTTTGTTTCCAAATCCAAATATAACTTTGAATTAATCTAACTTGGGTGTTTCTCTGAAATACCCTATACACTCTTTTATATAGTTAAAACTAATAAAACTCGTAGTTCTCTTTTATAAAAGCAAATCTTCCGTTAGTTGTATCTCGATCAACGTAGTTCCGATTAGTGTGTTCTTCGCGACTGTGTGATCGTAGAGTTGCGTAGCTTTCTCTTTAAATCCTTTTCATTGATTGGTGTATTGTTCTAATTTAGCCATGTTTGTATGCTCTGTATGATCAGATGCCTGTGTGGTGATTTGTTAATTGTTGTCCAATCGGTGAGTGTTGCGTTGGTGATCAAGAAGAAGTTGTCTGAAGTTGAGAAGCAGTTGAGCAAAGGATCTAAGCTTTTAAGGAAAGTATTACATGGGATTATCCTTGTTGTCATATTCATGATAATCACTCAGTAATCATATGCATGTGTTTCCTTGTTACCCTATAAGGTTATCCTAGTATTGTACCTTATACCTTGTCACCCTAGGAATTTATGCATTTGGGTAGATCAAGCTAGTGCTCTTTAAGAATAACTATGATCATGTAAACTTGATTAATGATATATGAAATGACAATAAAAGATGATTTTTTAGCAACGTGGACTATAGGTGGAACATCAGGAACTCACACCTGTGTTCTCACTCATAGGGATATTTCTGTAAGAGATTACCCCGAGAAAACAGTACTACCATAAGCTAATGGGCTCTGGCTTGACTCAGTATTAGGCTTTTGCTAGTTTGTGGCAACTTACCTGAGAGGGCGCAAGAAGGGCTCCGAGAAAGTGGGGGCTTGGTCTGCCAGAAGGCGCTGCGGTGGCTTCTGGGAGGGGAGTTTCTTACGATCTTGTTAAGAGAACTTGTAGCGGGTTGTTACCTATTAGTGGAACATGTGAAAGGTCTCATAGTGAACCCTGTCGGCCTACCTTGGAAGTGGGTAAGAGACTAGCTACCTCGGGCGAAAGGGCAATTCACGACTTATGGGTAAAGATGTACACCTCTGCGCAGAGTTAAAAACTATCATGATAGCCGTGCTCACGGTTATGAGTGGCTTGGGCTCCTTGCTGTGTGATGTCCTTATGTCATGACTCATCAGTTGTTATCTGTGATTTATTATTGTTACTTGTTCATATAAGCATTACATCCTGCTCACTTGATCATATGGTTATTGGGCTATTGATAACATTGATGCTACTATAATGCTAAAATTGTGACAACATAAAAGCTGATGCAGTTTAACCAGTGTCATACCTTCTTGAGCCTCATGAACCCCATGAATATTTGTTGAGTACGAAAGTACTTACGCTTGTTTATGCTTTTCAATATTTGGATAAAAATCCCGGATGGGTACCAGTTTGCAAGAGTCTCGAGCAGTTAGGCTTGTGATCAACCAGTCAGTTGGTCCCTGTGGAGTTGGAGTCTTCGCCTGAAGATCGGAGTGTCTTTCCGTTGTTTGCTCTCTTAAGGTTATATCTTTGACCTTATATGTTATGTATTTAAGTGTTGTCTTTTGATATTACCTTGTTCTGTGGCTATATGTGAGATTTGACTTCCTGGGCTCACATATACGGTATATCTGGTTTTGTTCTTAAAACCGGGTGTGACACTGTGCTTGTTTCTTCAATCACAAGGTTTTACCCATACAAACGAGTGTCCAACTCATATGCTGACATATTAAGGAATTCCTTGGGATAGCATAGTGTCTGATCTGCAAGCTTTGCATGATGTTGACACTTGCTCCAAGGTTACAGACAGCTTCTTCAAAAGTGTAAGCTCCAATGGAGATTGGAATGACAGGCCGCAGCAGGCCGCCAGCTTCCCCCCCCACCCCGCGGCCCAGTTTCTCCTTCCCCCCCCCCCCCCCGCGGCCCAGTTTCCCCTCCCCTACCCCCACCAGCCCAACTCCCCCAGCGCCCCCTCCCTTGGCCCAGCAGCGCGCGCCTCCTTCCCCCGGCCCAGCACGACCTCCCCAGCGCGTGTGGCCCAGCAGCGCAGAGGCCCAGCTCGCCCTCCCCCCCTGTGCGGCCCACCCGAGTGCAGAAACCCTAGGCCAGCCCCCTATAAATTCCCCCCCCAGCCCCCCCTCTCCTCCCACGCACGCCGCCAACAGGAGGAGGAGCAGTAGCCAGGCGCCAGCCCCGCTGCGACACGTGGCACCTGGCCGGACCCCGCCGTCAGCGCTGCGCACCTTGCAAAAAGGCCCCGAGTTTTGGTAAATTTTAATCCGTAGTTTGGTTTTATTTTAAAAATGCTACCGATATTGTTTTGCTCATAAAATATTTGTTTTAACTCCGTTTTCATCCATTCAAATTGCGTTAGATTCGTAGAGTTTTTATCTACATGTTAAAACCATAATCAATCTGTTTTGCAAACTTTGAAAATAATATTTATTTAATGCCTTTTTAATTTCCTAGTTTAATCTTTAAATATTGTTTAAATCATATCTTCCATGTTCTAGCTCCGTTTCAATCCGTTCAAGTTGCGTTAGCCTCGTAATTTCATGATTTATCTAGTGGTATAGTTTTCATCTATGTTAAAGTCTTGTGAAAATAAAGTTTAGATTAATCCTTTTTGGTGAATTAATATTGTATAGAAAATCATGTTAATTTCATATCTTTTCCGTTTTAGATCCGTTTCGTCCCGTTCAAGTTGCGTTGGCTTCATATCGGCGTAACCTTTTCATTAGTGATATTTAATACCATGTTAATAGCTCTGTAATTTTATGGTTAACTCCTAACTTGATTAATAACTATGCAACTTGTTTTATATATAAAATATGATTAGTTCTACTTTTATTTCGAGATCCAAATATAACTTTGACTTAATCTAACTTGGGTGTTTCTTTGAAATACCTTATCCATTCTTTTATATAGTTATAAAATTGATAAAGCCTATAGTTCTCTTTTATAAAAGCAAATCTTCCGTTAGTTTGTATCTCGATCTTCATAGCTCCGATTAGTGTGTTTTCGCATCTGTGTGTTCGTAGAGATGCGTAGTTTTCTTTTTAAATCCTTTTCATTGATTGGTGTATTGTTCTAAATAGATATGTATGTATGCTATGTTTGGTCAGGTGTTTGTGATTTTGTCCAATCGGTGAGTGTTACGTTGGAGATCAAGAAGTTGGTGTTTCAGAAGATCTTTTGAAGAAGTTAATCTTTGAAGACGTTGATCTTTGAAGATAGGATCTGTTTTAAGGCAAGTATTATATGGGATCTTCCTTGATGTCCTACTCATGATGTTTTAAATAAAATCATATGCATGTGTTTAATATTGTTACCATAGGGTTTACCTAGAATTGATTACCTTGAACCTTGAAATCCTATGGGTTACATTTGCATATGGGTAGTTATTGCTAGTGCTCCTCTTTAACTAAGCATGATCTTGAATATTGATTAATGACTACATGAAATGATGTAGTAAAACTTGACTTTTTAGCAACATGGATTTAGGACCCTATCTGTCAGCAAAAGCTGGGACATACAGTACAACCATGAGGGCTATAATGGCTCTAGCTTTAGTTCAGTATGAGGGTAACTCTCTCGCATGTGGCAGTTCGCGAAAGTTGCCATTAATGAGCGGTTGCGGGTTGCGGCTGGAGTGGCGACCGCTGCGTGTGTGTACCATCGAAGGGCTCCCGTATACCCCTTGCCCGTGGATCCGTAGTGTCTATTGTTTGTCAGCGACCCCTTTGAAAGACTTCATAGTGAACCCTGCTGACCTTCCTTGGAAGTGGGTAAGAGGCTGATCCCCTCGGGCGAAAGGGTAAATCACGACTCGTGGGTAAAGTGTACAACCTCTGCAGAGTGTTAAAAACTGATATATCAGCCGTGCTCACGGACACGAGCGGCCCGGTAAACTCACAGACTAATAACGGAAAACTCACAGAAACAATGTTTACATGTTGGTTATTACTTGTGAATCACTTTATCATGCTATTTGTGTTATTCATTCAATTTCTATATGATCGTGTGGTTTAATTTCAGGGCTTAAGCATAACTTATGACACATCAATTGTAAAGTTTTGAATCAATTAAAAATGTTTATCGTAGTAAACCAGTGTCAACTTTTTGAGCCTCAAACCCCATATATACTTGTTGAGTACGATATGTACTTACGCTTGTTTTCTTTCTTTTCAATACTTTGGATAAAAATCCCGGATGGGTACCAGATTGCAAGAGTCTCGAGCAGTTAGGCTTGTGATCAACCAGTCAGTTGGTCCCTGTGGAGTGGAGTCTTCGCCTGAAGATCGGAGTGTCTTTCCGTTGTTTGCTCTCTTAAGGTTATTTCTTTGGCCTTATATGTTATGTATTTAAGTGTTGTCTTTTGATATTACCTTGTTCTGTGGCTATATGTGAGATTTGACTTCCTGGGCTCACATATAGGGTATATCTGGTTTTGTTCTTAAAACCGGGTGTGACAACAATGGAGGAAGCTCTGCCTCATAGAACCACCAATTCAGCAGACTTGTTGGCACAAGGAGTACTACACTACATTCTATAGCAGTGAAGCTTTCTTTCACCACCGGCTCATGCAAGTGCTTCAAGACCACTATCCTGATCAACAAGCCAGAGTGGAGTATAAATGCACTAGTTGGACTCATCCTAAGTATGAGAGCCATTGGAGCATAGAGGCACACATCACAAGACGTAACCTGATTACGGGTTCGCAAATGGTGGAATCCATTCACAGGTCTATCGCGGATCGGTTATAGCGTGCATGCTGGCATATCAGATGCTGCTCATCAAGCATTTTTGGTATACCATGGAAAATATTATGAAGAGATGAATAATGACAAGCAGAAGTATTTTCCACGACGTCCACCTGGAAGCTTGCAATGCGTGATGGCTGACCCTCATTCAGAACCAAATGAGCAAGTAAAGGAGATGGCACTGGCCATGCAGGTTCTCCACCAAAAGCTGGAAGATAGTCAACTGGAATTGGCAGAAGTAAGGCAACACTATGAAGAAGCCTTGGATGAGATAGATGATTGGAGGAGTCATGATGGACTACCCAAGATCAATGTGGTTGAAGATGTGTCTCATTCAACTCCCCGCAAGAGAGGCTACCCTGGATGTCGCTGCAGTCGTACCTTGTTTAAGAAGTAGGAGTTTATGTCCCTTGTAATAAATACGTTAGTCGAGTCTATGTGTCTTGTGAACCTATAAGTGATTGGTTGGTTTGTCATTATGGTTATGTTTGATTTGCATCTTTGTAATGACTGTAATGATCTTGTGAGGTCTTTCCCACAATTTCATTTAGTTTATAGGCTTAAGGTTTAATGAAATAAATAGTGGGTTTCGTTTATCTCATGTGTCTCTTTATCCTATCTTTCAAGTGAAATCTATCTTTATCATCTAAATCTCTGTTTGTTGGAAGATAAGAGTTATGGAAAAATTCTGGATAATAGTACACCTCCTTATCTCCTTCTCCATCAGCAAGAACCACCCTGGTTTGTATCTTGGATATGGAGTTATGAAAATAACAAAGTGATGCATTTGCGTCGTTGTTTTCTTGCTCTCAAGGAGAATTGTGTTGTTTGTTCATACTTTGGCACAAAAGTCTCTTTGGAATAACAAAAAGGATATAAGGACAGTTAGTTAAAGTTGACAAATGTGCAAGCTACCTTGGTGTCCCCTAGTTCATCTTTCTTAAGGGGGGTAGCCGAGTTAAAGAAGTTGCAACATGGAGTTGCATTGATGTTAGTGCCTTGCTTTAAGGAATTGTTTAACACCATGATTGAGTTTTGTTTGGATTCCTATGCTATGCCTTGACATCATATGAAGCTGCATTTAAGGGAGCCTTGAATGACCAAATTCTAATGCAATTGTGTTCCAAACAGATGGATGCTACACGGGGAGACACTTCACAGGATGGAAAAAGGAATGTTCCCAATCCTGATCCTCCATCTATAGAACAAGCTTTGATGACACAAACTGTCACACCCGGTTTTAAGGACAAAACCAGATATACCCTATATGTGAGCCCAGGAAGTCAAATCCCACATATAGTCACAGAACAAGGTAATATCAAAAGACAATACTTAAGTATATAACGTATATGGTCAAAGGAATAACCTTGAAAGAGCAAACAGCGGTAAGACACTCCGAACTTCAGGTGAAGACTCCACTCCACAGGGACCAACTAACTGGTTGATCACAAGCCTAACTGCTCGAAGCTCTTGCAAACTGGTACCCATCCGGGATTTTTATCCAAAAATTGAAAAGAAAAAAACAAGCGTAAGTACTTTCGTACTCAACAAATATTCATGGGGTTCATGAGGCTCAAAAAGGTATGACACTGGTTAAACTGCATTAGCTTTTATGCTGTCACAATTTTAGCATATGGATAGCATCAATAACATCAATAGCCCAATAACCATATGATCGAGTAAACATGAATAATGAATAGCAAACTAGTAAATGATAGATTAAAGTCATTCTGTTCCATAAGAATTCCAGGCCGCTCGTATCCGTGAGCACGGCTAATATATTAGTTTTAAGACACTCTGCAGAGGTTGTACATCTTTACCCATGAGTCATGATTTACCCTTTCGCCAGAGGGGATCAGCCTCTTGACCCACTTCCAAGGAAGGCCGACAGGGTTCACTATGAAGTCTTTCAAAGGGGCTCGCTGACAAACAACAGACACTACGGATCCACGGGCAAGGGGTATATAGGAGCCCCGGGATGGTACACACACGCAGCGGTCCCCACTCCAGCCGCTCCGCAACCGCTCGTCAATGGCAACTTTCGCGAACTGCCACATGCGAGAGAGTTACCCTCATACTGAACTAAAGCCAGAGCCATTATAGCCCTCATGTTTGTACTGTAAATCCCGGGTGATCGCTTACGGAGGTTCTAGAGCATCTCAAAAACTGTGCTCTAGATCACCCTAATCCATGTTGCTAAAAAGCAGATTTTACCATTGTTGCATAAGTCATTAGTCAGGTTTACATGATCATGGTTATTTCTCGAGAGCACTAGCTTGATCTACCCAAATGCAGAAATTCCCAAGGTAACAAGGTATAAGGTACAAAGCTATGGTGAAACTAAATAGGTATCAAGGTAACACATGCAATCATGAATTAATGATTTAAGTGACTAGGACAACAAGGATGATCACATGAATACTTGCCTTAAAACAGATCCTTTCTTCAAAGATCAACGTCTTCAAGATCTTCTAGCAAACCAACTTCTTCTCCTTGATCTCCAACGCAAACTCACCGATTGGACAATAATTAACAAATCACCACACAAGCATTCTGATCATACAAAGCATACAAACATAGCTAAATTAGAACAATACACCAATCAATGAAAAGATTTAAAAAGAAAACTACGCATCTCTACGATCACACAGACGCAAAGAACACGCTAAACGGTGCTATGGTGATCGAGATACAACTAACGGAAGATTTGCTTTTATAAAAGAGAACTATGAGCTTTATCAATTTTATAACTATTTAAAAGAGTGTATAAAGTATTTCAAAGAAACACCTTGATTAGATTAGATCAAAATTGTATTTGGATCTCGAAAACAAAAGTAGAACTAAACATATTTTAGATATAAAACAAATTGCATAGTTATTAATCAAGTTTAGGAGTTAACCATAAAATTACAGAGCTATTAACATGGTATTAAAGATCACTAATAAAAAGGTTACGCCGCTACGAAGCCAACGCAACTGGTTTGGATAAAAACGGAGCTAGAACGTGGAAGATAGGATCTAAACAAGATTTAAAGATTAAACATGGAAATTAAAAGGTATTAAATAAATATTTATTTTCAAAGTTTGCAAAACAGATTGATTATGGTTTTAACATGTAGATAAAAACTCTACGAATCTAACGCAACTTGAACGAAGTAAAATGGAGATAAAACGAAGAAACGGTGGAGACTAGAGATTATACCGTCAAAGAAAATTGCACTTGTCTCCTTCCTTCACTTTTGTTGCTGCTGCTCGTTCGTGCAGAAGGAGGGGGGTCGCCGGGCCAAGGGATGTCGATCGGACACCGGGCAAGGGATGTCGATCGGAGAGCATCACCACGGTTGGAGTAGGTTGCACGATAACGGCAGAGTAGGAAAAAGATATGATTTTCTACCGTTAGGTATTCCCAAACTAGGGGTACCCCTTGTGGTAGACGTGGTGTGCTTTGGTCAAGGGGGTGGGTACATATTTATAGGGAGGGAGACTCTCCACCTTAACGTCAACTAGCGATATGGTACTAATTGACGTTGCACCTCCACCTTTACTAACGGGCCAAACTAACCATCAAAGCCCATTAGTAAATAAAATGCTTGGACTTTTGTGATTTATGAGGATTATTGCACATGGGCTTGGTGGGCTGGTGGGAAATTGAGGTCTTCATTATTTATTTTCGTGAATAAAATAATTCTAGAAAAGTCTAGAACTAATAATTAAGCCACGAAAAATACTCCGAATGCTCCAAAAATTCAGGGAAAATTCTCGGAGATACTTTTGAACACAATGAACCCAAATAAAGTATTTGGATCTCATGAAAAGATATTTTGGAGCATCTAAAAATTAGAATTTGCTCGTAGATAAATAGGAAAAAGGTCCAGAAAAATTCCCGGAAAGAATTTAGAGACATGTTGATGAATTATGAACTCAAGGGAATCATTTGGATCAAGAGACAATGGATACTGGGAATGTCCAAACGAAAGATTAAGATCGAGAACAAGAATTTGATTATAGAAAAAGATAGAGACGAACCAGAGACCGATAAACGACTTACTAAACGCGTTTTAAAAACTTTAAACACTCACATGCATCAAGACAAGCAATGAACAACCACCACAACAATTAAAGTCTATCAAATTGATTTAGAAAAGTTTATAAATTCACTTTTCCTATACTAAATTTGTGCAAATCAAACTAATCTTGGAAATTTTTATATGAACATAGAAATTATTTATTTTATTTAGTGTTTTCTAAGCACAACCCAAAATGTGAAATTTTGGGGTGTGACACAAACTCAAACGCTGCAGTTTCTTGCTCAAACCTCCTTGCATCATACACCACCTATGGATAAACAAGGAGGAGTTATGAAAGGTCATCCACCAACTTTCTCTCATGGCACTGACCCACTAGAAGCAGATGCTTGGCTTAGAGCTATAGAGCAACATCTTGACATAGCTCAGTGTAAAGACAATGAGAAGGTGCTTTATGCTTTCGGTCAACTCCAAGGAACAGTGTTAGACTGGTGGGAATCAGAGTTTGCTCAACGGGATGTAAATCAGATTGATTGGAAAGAGTTCAAAGATGCTTTTCGATCTTACCATATTCCAGCTGGTTCGGTAGCAACCGAGAGTGAGGAGTTCCACAACTTGAAGCAAGGTTCCATGTCAGTGTGTGAGTATAGTGATCGGTTCACTCAGTTGTCTCGTCATGTCCCAAGAGAAGTGGATAGTGATGCTAAGAAGCAAAAATGCTTTATGAAGGGATTGAATGATAGTTTGCAACAACAACTGATGGCCGTTGAGTACGGTGATTTTCATGCAAGGATGCACAGAGCAATTACAATCGAGAAGAAGCAACAAAAGAAGAGAAAGAAGAAGAGAAAGTGTGATCTTCAACGCCAGCTAAGAGACACCCATCCCCGTCTTGCTACACAAATAATATATGTCACAGTCGATGAATCTACTAGAGAGTACAGATCAAGATCAACAATCCCATGATGCAGTACCACCCTCCAATCAATGCCAAAACCAACAACGACAGAAATCAGAATCGAGTCACCAAAAGAAGCAGGATGAAAGAGTAAAAGTGAAGGGAAAATACATCCAAGGAATGTTGAGAAGTGTGTCCGATGGAGGTGTGTATGGTTTCATTTCAGTAAACTCATCTCCTGCCTTAGTGATGTTTGATCCGAAGACTACACATTTGTTTATCTCTAAAGCATTTGCGCAAGAACAAAAGATGACAATGCTCCCAATGAGGAAACCAGTGCTAGTTAATACTTTTGGAGGTGAAGAAAAGGCAACCCTCATATGCCCAAAAGTTAGTATTCACATAAAGGGAGGAAACTTTAAGGTAAACCTTATCGTTTTGGACCTCATGGCCGAAAATGTTGTCCTTGGAAGAGGATGGTTTGCAGCTTGTAAGGGAATTATTAATCCTACCCAAGGTTTGGTGTTTGTAACAACTCCGACGGGAGAAAGAATTGAGTATCAAGGAATGCAACTTGGACCTGAGGAACATGAAGAGAACCTACTCGAAAGTGGGAACACAAAGGATAGTGAAGTGAAACATGAGTTCTCGGATGTCAATGTTGAGGAACAGATGCCTTTGGATGGTCATGGTTATGAGGATTATACGTCTGAGCAATGTCAGAACACTCAAGATGGCATATGAAGTTTTCTTGTGCTTTCCAGATCCAAGTTTCATTTCCAAAAGAATAGATGTAATCTTTGTATCCTAAAGAATAGTTATGCTCTCATGAAAAAGTCTCAGGTCCAAGGCAGTTTTAATTTGGAGGACATCTTTATCTTTATCTCTTTATCACCATCTTCCGAATCTCGGGACGAGATTCCTCTTAAGGGGGGTAGAATTGTAACACCCCAAATTTTGCTTTCTGGAAGAATAGTAATAAAATGATTTAATTGTGATTTGGTGCTCATAAAAACATAGCAAAATAATAAGTTTTTGTTAAATTAAAATTTGTCCTTTACTTAGCAACTTGGTTGTGCACTCATGCCTTTGCATATGATTCAATGTTTGTGTGGTGTTGCTAAAACTAAAAAGAATTTAAAAGTGAGTTTCAAAAAGGTTTATGAAAATATCTTGAAAAGTTTTTTCAAGCAAAAGAAATTTAAAAGGATTTAAAAACTCTTTAAAATTTAAATGGAAACTTGTTTTGAAAAGAGCTTTTAAAATAAAACATATTTCAAATTTGGTTTTGAAAATGTTTTGAAAAGAGATTTGGATTAAGAAAATAAAAAGGGTTTTGGAAATGGATTTGAAAATCTTTTTGAAACAAAGGAAAAAGAAAAGAAAAGGAGGAAATCCTCCCAGCCCACCCCCTCTCCTCCCCCTTGGCCCAGCGGCCGAGCAGGCCACCAGCTTCTCCCTACCAGTGTCGGTCCAGTCTCCCCTCCTATCCCCCGCCGGCCCAATCCCCCCCCCCGTGCCAGCAGGCCCAGCCGCCGAGCGGCCCAGCTCCTCCTTTCCCCCCCCCTCGGCCCAGCCGGCCACCCCCTCCAGGCCGCCTCCTCCCAGCGCGCGGCCCACCCGAGCGGCAGGCCCAGGACCTCCTCCCACGCGCCAGCGCAGCCCACCAGTGGGCCTTTTCTCCCCCACCGGCCCAGCCGCCAAAAACCCTAGCTACCAGCCCCCTCCCCCTATAAATACAGCCCCTAGCCCCTCCCTTTCCCACGCCGAGAGCAGCCGCCGCCACCGAGCCGGCACTGCTCCAACCGCAACCGGGCAGACCTTAAGTGCCTGCTGGCCTTGCGCTTTTTGCCTCGAAAAGTGTGTTTCCACGCGGTAATTGTTTTGTTTCAAAAATAAATTTCGATTCTACCATCAGTTTTCAACTGTTTATAAAATCTTCGTTTTAAATCCGTTTTCATCCATTCAAATTGCGTTAGATTCGTAGAGTTTTTATCCACATGTTAAAACCATAGTCAGTCTCTTTTGCAAACTTTAAAAATAAATATTTATTTAATGCTTTTCAATTCCATGTTTAATCTCTAAATCTTGTTTAAATCATATCTTCTCCGTTTCAAATCCGTTTCGTCCCGTTCAAGTTGCGTTGGCTCCGTATCGGCGTAACCTTTTCATTAGTGATCTTTAATACCATGTTAATAGCTCTGTATTTTCATGGGTTCAAATCTTAATTTGATTAACCACTATGTGACTTGCTTTATACATAAAATGATGTTTAGATCTACTTTTGTTTCCAAATCCAAATATAATTTTGAATTAATCTAACTTGGGTGTTTCTTTGAAATACCCTATACACTCTTTTATATAGTTAAAACTAATAAAACTCGTAGTTCTCTTTTATAAAAGCAAATCTTCTGTTAGTTGTATCTCGATCAACGTAGTTCCGATTAGTGTGTTCTTCGCGACTGTGTGATCGTAGAGTTGCGTAGCTTTCTCTTTAAATCCTTTTCATTGATTGGTGTATTGTTCTAATTTAGCCATGTTTGTATGCTCTGTATGATCAGATGCCTGTGTGGTGATTTGTTAATTGTTGTGCAATCGGTGAGTGTTGCGTTGGTGATCAAGAAGAAGTTGTCTGAAGTTGAGAAGCAGTTGAGCAAAGGATCTAAGCTTTTAAGGAAAGTATTACATGGGATTATCCTTGTTGTCATATTCATGATAATCACTCAGTAATCATATGCATGTGTTTCCTTGTTACCCTATAAGGTTATCCTAGTATTGTACCTTATACCTTGTCACCCTAGGAATTTATGCATTTGGGTAGATCAAGCTAGTGCTCTTTAAGAATAACTATGATCATGTAAACTTGATTAATGATATATGAAATGACAATAAAAGATGACTTTTTAGCAACGTGGACTATAGGTGGAACATCAGGAACTCACACCTGTGTTCTCACTCATAGGGATATTTCTGTAAGAGATTACCCGAGAAAACAGTACTACCATAAGCTAATGGGCTCTGGCTTGACTCAGTATTAGGCTTTTGCTAGTTTGTGGCAACTTACCTGAGAGGGCGCAAGAAGGGCTCCGAGAAAGTGGGGGCTTGGTCTGCCAGAAGGCGCTGCGGTGGCTTCTGGGAGGGGAGTTTCTTACGATCTTGTTAAGAGAACTTGTAGCGGGTTGTTACCTATTAGTGGAACATGTGAAAGGTCTCATAGTGAACCCTGTCGGCCTACCTTGGAAGTGGGTAAGAGACTAGCTACCTCGGGCGAAAGGGCAATTCACGACTTATGGGTAAAGATGTACACCTCTGCGCAGAGTTAAAAACTATCATGATAGCCGTGCTCACGGTTATGAGTGGCTTGGGCTCCTTGCTGTGTGATGTCCTTATGTCATGACTCATCAGTTGTTATCTGTGATTTATTATTGTTACTTGTTCATATAAGCATTACATCCTGCTCACTTGATCATATGGTTATTGGGCTATTGATAACATTGATGCTACTATAATGCTAAAATTGTGACAACATAAAAGCTGATGCAGTTTAACCAGTGTCATACCTTCTTGAGCCTCATGAACCCCATGAATATTTGTTGAGTACGAAAGTACTTACGCTTGTTTATGCTTTTCAATATTTGGATAAAAATCCCGGATGGGTACCAGTTTGCAAGAGTCTCGAGCAGTTAGGCTTGTGATCAACCAGTCAGTTGGTCCCTGTGGAGTTGGAGTCTTCGCCTGAAGATCGGAGTGTCTTTCCGTTGTTTGCTCTCTTAAGGTTATATCTTTGACCTTATATGTTATGTATTTAAGTGTTGTCTTTTGATATTACCTTGTTCTGTGGCTATATGTGAGATTTGACTTCCTGGGCTCACATATACGGTATATCTGGTTTTGTTCTTAAAACCGGGTGTGACACTCTGCTTGTTTCTTCAATCACAAGGTTTTACCCATACAAACGAGTGTCCAACTCATATGCTGACATATTAAGGAATTCCTTGGGATAGCATAGTGTCTGATCTGCAAGCTTCGCATGATGTTGACACTTGCTCCAAGGTTACAGACAGCTTCTTCAAAAGTGTAAGCTCCAATGGAGATTGGAATGACAGGTCTCCCTAGATGTCCTTTCTTCATTAGTAGGATGTCATCCACCCATGATCTTGATGGCATGGTGAATAAGTGTTCTGCTCATAGAAACAAGGCAGAGATCAAGTGCATGGGCTCTGCTGGTGGAAAAACACCAACATAACCAAAAGTTTATTCGTTCTTCTCTAGCCTAAACATATTTAGCAAAATCGAATATTTTGTTTACCATGACATGAGTGATATGATCAGAAGATGAGCATGAATGTAGCAGTTCAAAAACACTTAGTAAATCAGATTGCAATAACACATGAAAGGATTGTCTATGAATAATGTATCAATGATTGATATCATCTTCCAAGATTTGGATATCCAACATTTTAGCCCATAAGGTTAATACTATGAGATCAAGAAGTGATACTAGGATCAGGCTTTAAAGAACTAACATGTTGAGTTAATCAGGTTGGATCAAGTAAAGTTGCAGCTTAAACATGTTTAGATCTTTATTTATGTGAATACCAGAATCAAAGAAAGGCTTTTAGAGCGATGCTTACTTACCTTTACCATTGTCATTGGAGAATAATGGCATCGTACCTTCATGGAAACTTCCCTTGATCAACTGGTTGTGCATTAACAACTTGTCTTCTTGTTCCACTCCTCTCTCATCCTCGTTCTTCCAATCTTGAAATTTTTGTTGATCTTGTCTTGAAGTTTTGTTCACCCTCTTTCATGGATTGAGTGGCTTGATTGTAGATGTCTTCTTCTTGCTCCATGGAATTCATCATGATGAATTAGCTGCATCTCCCTTGTGAAATTTGTTGAAGTTCATGTATCTCTCTTCATCTATGGCATGAGTTTATCTTAGGACTTCCCAATTTGATATTGAAAGTTTTCCTACAGGGGTTAGTCCGACAAAATATCCCATATCTACTCTAGTATACTATCAGTTCAAAAATCAACCTAGACAAGTCTAGATTAATTTAGGAAGACATTTTAACCTAAGCACCATGCTTAATTTAAAAGTCTTTAGAAGTAACATCAAAATACCTTTGGTTTAAACTAAGCACCATGCATAATTTAAAAGGTATATGAAAATACTTCAAAACCTAAACATATAGTATAGCAGACAAAGGTACCATGAATGTATTATGGAGATTTACTCAAGTGAAGATGAAGAAATATGATGTTTTTTTTCTTTTATGTATAGTTGAGCATGCCTTAAAGGTAGGTACAATTAAGATGATGTAGCAACATGGCAAAAGGTTTTTTATGGTGGGTTATCCCCCAAGCTTGAATTTTGCAGAAATCAAGATTGGATGAATGAAATTCAATGTTGCGTAATAATTGGTTGGACATACCTTATGCTTGTCATTCCTTCATTATTTATGCTCTATACCTGGAAAGGTTAGTGACAAAAATACCCGAAGGAATATAATCATATATTTCTATGCTCACTTTACAAGGGTAGGCAACAAAAAAGGTGAACGTTTATGTTAGGATCTCAGAGGTGCTTGTTTTAGGACACTAAGCTTGTCCTAGGGAAACATTTCAAGATGGGTT
Organism: Microstegium vimineum; assembly: GCA_022036555.1. Lineage (NCBI taxonomy): Eukaryota > Viridiplantae > Streptophyta > Magnoliopsida > Poales > Poaceae > Microstegium > Microstegium vimineum. The sequence goes on along the minus strand of CM039123.1, from coordinate 16,968,494 downwards.
TTTTTAGCGACATGGTTTCCCTACTATAACCTATCTCAAGATTTACACAACGAGATCTAGAAAATTTATGATAAACATATGCATCGACAACCACCCTTTTCAAGGATTTCCAAACAAAAAGCGAGAGGGTGTTGAAGATGTCATGTGTGGTAAAGATAGAGAGACCAATGGGTATGGGAGATGTCTCATATGAGCATGGATTTAAAGATATAGTTATGGAATAGATTCCATGCTCATTGATATTATCTTCCTATCCAATCTCTATGGTTGATTCTTCATGCAAGTTCAAAGTTCCACTTGGATTGGTAACTCTCAAATTGGTCTTGTTTGGGGCCTCCTCTATACTTGGATGATTCATATTTTCAACTGTATTTAAAACTAAACCAAGACTAGAGAAAGATTTCTCCCAAACCATGGCTATACAAGCAGGGCGAAGCTCATAGCCATTTGTAAGAATAGGGTGTGAAGATGGTAGATTCTCCACAAAGTCGCCCTTTGGAGTAAAATATTTATAGTTTTGGTAAGATGAATATGGTAAGGTGAGAAAGGTGGTAAAAGGAAATAAGAAAAAGGTAAACAGATGACTTGGTTCGAAACTAGCACAGCTATCGTTCCCCCGCAACGGCGCCAGAAAGCTTGTTGGTATTTCTTAACGCAAACAGATAAATCCACAAGCGCATGGATACCGCTGTAGCTTTCACCCGTGAGTATTCCAAGGGTATCAATTTCCATGGGGAATGTGAAGTGTACTAGATAAGGAACTAAGAGCATCCAAGGATAGATAAGATAACTGGGTAGAGAGATTTTAGAGTTTTCTAAGGGGATATCTAATCAAAGGTCCCGGATACTCTACTTACTTTGGAGCAACAGTACCTTCCCGACTCTCTATAAAGACTGGGAAAAATGTAGTCGGGAGAGGCTGCCAAAAGCTCTACGAAAACACCAACCCGAACGTTGTGGACTACAAAGGCCGTACAGAGCTGTCACCCCTGGGGCTACCACAACTATCCGTGGGATTGGGCGCAAACTCAGGTAAACTCTAGTCTAGACACCACGTCTACACTATCGCTTACTACTCTAATCCATATGAAGACTAGAGCACTCAATACGAGCAGAGATCCCGTAAATAGAATAAAGGAAGAACTGAAATAAGATACTTAGAAATAATAAATGAAGAACCTAGAGATTGCTCCAAACCAGATGTTGTAAAGGTACAATGTTGAGGAAGATCCGACAGATCCGCGAGACTGGTGTTGATTGGTTGCATGGCCAGGGCGGGAGCCCTGGGTCTGGCTCCCCTCGGCTTCCGGCTCGTCCTCGTGTCTTCTGGAACCCTCTGGACTATAAAAAATTGTGAGGTTGATAATTATCTCTATGTAAACATGACATGTGGGCCTTTCCTTGGTATTTCCTGATAACCCCTGTAGAAACAAACATTCACCAAAACTTGTGGAATTCTATCAGTATAAACCCTAATTCTAGCTAGTGGTTTCATTTAGGTCCTTTTCCTTGTTTAGTTGATGGTTAAAATTGGTACTTAAGGACCGTCAACACTTATTCACATGGCGCTTAAAGAGTTTTTCATTTATAATGCAATGCAATGTAGTAATATAGATATGCTACGATTAAGATGATTATGTTGTGGATTATACTAAGAATGATATATATGAATAGTACTAAAAATACTTATGGAAAGTAAATATGCTAGAGTGCAACTAATGCAATGCAAAGGAAAATAAATATGTAGACAACTTACCGAGTTTACCTTCCGGCTAAGGTTCAGATATTTAGGTCCGTCGAACCAGACATCTCTCTGGTTTAGACGTCTTTAGGAGCATGGTCTAATCCTGATGAGGCCTTGGATGTTTGCTTACCTTGTAGTTGCAATTGTATCCTCATAGATGTACAACATCTATTTTCCAAGGTCACAGACAGCTTCTTCAAAAGTGTAAGCTTCAATGGAGATTAGGATGACAGATCTCCCTGGATGTATTTTCTTCATTGGTATGGTGTCATCCACCCATGCTCTTGATAGCGCGGTGAAGAAGTGTCCTGCTCATAGAAACAAGGCAGAGATCAAGTGCATGGGCTATGTTGGTGGAAAAACACCAACAGAACCAAATGTTTATTCATTCATCTCTAACCTAAATATATTTGAGCAAAATTGAGTTATATTTTATTCAATCATAACATGGGTGATAAGATCAGAGGATGTGCATGAATGTGGTATTTCAAAAACACATGGAAAATCAGATTGTTTTAACACATGGAAAGATTATCTATGGATAATGTATTTTTATATGATTAAGATTATGATCTTCCAAGGTTGGATGCGCAACATTTTAGCCCATATGGTTAAGACTGTGAGATCAAGAAGTAGTACTAGGATTAAGCTTTTAAAGAACTAACATGTTGAGTTAATCAGGTTAGATCAAGTAAGGTTGCAGCTCAACATGTTTAGATCTTTATTTATGTGAATACCAAAATCAAAGAAAAACTTTTTGTAACACCCTGAAAACATGCATTTTTCGAAATAGAATAAAAATGGTTTAATTGCACTCGATGTGAGCATTAAAACATAGGGAAAGTAATTAAAGTTTTCATAAAATAAAATTGAGCATCATGTAGAAACTTTGTGTTGCATTCATGCTGATGCACTTTTCTTTGTTTTGTTGGAGTTTGCAAATTTCAAATTTGAATTCAAAAGCTTTATTTGGAATTTGTGTTTGAAAATCAAAAATGGAAAAGCAATTCTCCTTTCTCTCTCTCTTCATTGCTTTCTGGCCCGAGGCCGTTACCTTCCCCCCAGCCCAACCCCTCACCCTTCTCCCTCTGTTGGGCCGACGCGAACAGGCCGGCCCAGTCCCTGCCCCGCACCTCTCCTTCCCTCTCTCTCTCTGACAAGCCCGCCCCGCTGGTCAGTTTCCCCTTCCCCGCTGACGAACTTGACCCGCATGTCAGTGACCTCTTCCTCCTTTCCTTCTTCTTCCCCGCTCCCCTCCCTCTCTGTGTGCCGACGCCGACACCGAATCCGAGACAGGGCAGGGTGGATCTCCCCTTTCCATAACCGGCTCAGCGCCGTGACGTGCACGCCAAGCGCCGCCGCCGAGCCCTCCTTTCTTCCCTTCTCTCCCCCTCTTCTTTCCTTTCCCGGCCGCCGCTCTTTCCTTGCGGCCGAGACCCGATCCCGCGTCGAATCCTCCCCCTTTCCTTCCTTGTGGCGCACTGAGGGTATTTAAGCCGCACCCGACGTCCTTCCGCCCTCAACTTGCGACCACGGGACAACCGGAGCAGTACTCGAGCCGCCGCAGCACCACGCGCCGCCGCAAGCTAGCAAAACCACCGCCACCGTCGATTTTGTCTCTGCCTAGTTTCCCTGTGCCAACCAGTTGATCCCCGAGCCTCGCAGTGAGGTAAGTGCCGCCTCGGAGCCCCGCTTTTCCTCCCCGGCCATTCTGTCGCGTCGCACCGCATTTCCCGTCGGCACAGAGCCGCCGCGCCGCGTGGGCACCCCATCTCCGAGTGTAATCGATTCAACCGACTCCACCGTCGGATTCGCCGTCTTTCCCTCGTTCTGTTCGACCCGGTTGCGTCGAGTTTCGTGCACTGAATCGCCAGATCAACGTGCGCCGCCACCGTCCGGCAATGGCGCCGCCGCGCCTCTGTTTCCGACCGCCGCGCGCCGCCCTTTTCCCCCTGTGTCTAATCTGGACCGTCAGTTTCAGATCGGACGGTCAACCAAGCCCGATACCCCTTCGATGGCGATCTTGCAAAAGAAACCCCGCGGGTTTTAAAGACTGAACCCGCAGTCCCCTTTGGTGTATTCTGAGATTCCGCCTCCTCTTCTGAAAAACGCATTCCCTTTTCAGTTTGATTTATTTCGAAAATAAAAAGAAAACCTTATTTACAGTTTTGCCACTCTTTTTCTTTTGCTTATAAATTGCTCATTTTAAATCCAAATCGCTCCGTTCAAGTTGCGTTAGATCCGTATTTTCTTGCTCTATCCAGTAGTATAGTTTTTAACTATGTTAATAACTTTTAAAAATCAAAGAAAATTATTTCCGTAATGTTTAATCTTGCTCTATTCAAAATCCCGTTTAAATCATATCTTCTCCGTTATAGCTCCGTTTTTCGTGATTCAAGCGTCTTTGTGATCGTAGTGATACGTAGATTTGTTTTCTAAGCTTTTACTTTTGTTTTATTATGTTTGGTGTACTGTTCTAATCTATAGCTTTGTTTGTATGCATGTTATGTCTCCGCGTGATTGCATGTGATGTGACGGTCGAGTACAGACGGTGAGCAGTACGTGGGAGATCAAGGGTTTTGCTTTGAGCAGGAGCATCAGCAGGATCTCTTTGAGCAAGGCAAGTATATATGGGATCTTCCTTGATGTCCTATTAATGAAGCTTTTCCAATAAAATCATATGCATGTGTCCAATATTGTCACCATAGGGTTTACCTAGACTTGTTTACCTTTATCCTTGAATTCCTATGGGTTATTGTTGCATCTGGGTAGTTAATGCTAGTGCTTCACTTTTATAAGCATGATCTTTTAATCTTGATTAATGATTATATGAACTGTTGAAGTAAAACTTGACTTTTTAGCAACATGGACTTAGGACCCCTTTCTGTCAGCAAAAGCTGGGACATACAGTACAACCATGAGGGCTATATGGCTCTGGCTTTAGTTCAGTATTAGGGTCACTCTCTCGCATGCAACAGTTCACGAAAGTTGCCATTGACGAGCGGTTGCGGAGCGGCTGGTGTGGGGACCGCTGCGGGTGTGTACCACCGACGGGCTCCTATATACCCCTTGCCCGTGGATCCGTACTGTCTGGGGTATGTCAGCGAACCCCTTTGAAAGACTTCATCGTGTCCCTGCCTGCTCACCTCGGTAGTGCTAAGGGAGTCATGATCCCGGGGCATTTGGGCAAACACGTCTCATGGGTAAAGTGTACACCTCTGCGCAGAGTTAAAAACTATCATGATAGCCGTGCTCACGGTCACGAGCGGCCTGGAAAACTCACAGAACTCTTTGGCTACTTGTATTTACCTTTATGAATCATTTTATTATGATATTATGCTACTTGTTCAATTGTTCACTTGATCCTGCAATTTAACTTGGGGAATTAAGCATAACTTTGATCTATCACTTATAAAGCTTTGTTACAAATTAAAAAATGCTTACCGCAGTAAACTAGTGTCATACTATTTGAGCCTCATGAACCCCATATATGCTTGTTGAGTACGAAAGTACTTACGCCTGTTTCTTTCTTTTCAATTCTTGTATAAAAACCCCGGATGGGTACCAGATTATCAGAGTTATGAGGAGTATCCAGAGGACTACTAGGTTTGGGGTCAACCAGTTGACGTCCCTGTGCTATGGAGCTTCGCGAGAGTTATCTTATTTCCGCTGTTTTGTAATAGATATTATTTAAATACTCATTCGCTATGTATTAAACACTTGTGATGATACAATTTTGATAATTTATCGGCTTATGTGTGTGACTGATCTCTGGGCACACATAAGATTATTGCATCCTGTTTTGTCTTTGAAACTGGGTGTGACAGATTGGTATCAAAGCCGTGTTGACTGTAGGACGCAAACCTAGATAGAATTGGTTCTTAGGAATGCTCTTTTCATGCTTTTATACCTTGCTATTATTTGTAAAACTATTACTCATCTCAAAATTATATTATCTTGAAATCTAATTTAGTTCTCAACTTTGCTTTTCTATAGATGGCTCGTAACAAGAAGACTGCTCGCAAGTCCACTCGTCCCCCGCCGAAGGTCGTGCCAGTGGAACCCCGCGAGGATGAAGAAGAAGAACCCCAAGAAGAGAGCCTTGAGAACAGCCGTTCCAGGACTCCCTCTGACAAGAACAGCCGCTCCAAGACTCCGCCTGGTGATTCCAAAGTTGGTGAAGAACGCTTGGGATGGACCAAGCACTTCCACTTCAAGGAGGGAGATGATGAGGACTTCTACCATGGCTTGCTGAAGGAGACCTTGGAGAACCACTACTCCGACTGGAAGACCGAAGTGAAGTACATGTGCTACGAGAACAGACACTTCCAGGATCCTTCCTTCTGGAAGTGTACCCTCTACGTCTGCATCTGGAAGGATGCCACACAGTCGTGGCAAGTGGAGGCCGTCTATGAGCCTAAGGTCAGCCGTGCCAACATGATGGAGTGTATGGAGGATGCAGCTCGCATGGCCCTCTTCGATCTTCGTGCTCATCGTCGTAACCGCATGATGGAGGACAAGTATCGGCACCTTCCCTTCGAGACCCGTGAGGGATGGTCCATGTTCGAGGCAAAGGATGGTTATGACGACACCACCAAGGTGATGATCGACTTTTCCCATGAGCTGGTACAGCAGGTCGAGGTGCTGACTGATGAGCTTGGTGTTCAGCGCAAGCTACTCAAGAGAGCCCGTGCAGAGAATGATGAGCTCAGAGGACGCCTGAAGATGCCCAAGTTCCATCAGAAGCTTCCCCCAGTTTTCCTTCCATAGGATGAGTACCACCATGATGTAATAAAACGCTAGCAGCGAGTTGAGTCGAGTCTTGTCGTGTCTTGTGAACTTGGTTTTATTATATGGTTGTCATTATGATTATGAGTGATTTGGAGTTTTGTAATGAGTGCTGGAACATTGTGGGCATGTCCACAAGTTCCTTAGTTATAGACATATAAGTTTGATATAAATAAAAATGCTAGCGGGTGGGTTATCCTGTTTTCTATCTTGCTGTTTTTCTGGAGCAGTCAGTAATCTTTCGGTTGTATCTCAAAGATGGTTTATCCGATGATCATGAAATTTTTATGGCAACAACTAGACTTCCGTACCATTCCTATACATCTTGAATTACGTCCATATCTGTTCTGGTTTGGGAGTTATGACAGTTACAAGTTGAGGTTTCTGCGCAGTCTGGAACTCAGAAACAGTTTTGATAACTTGCTGTTTTCACCTAATTTCGAATCAGAATCTGAAAAAGTAAGAATTATGAAAGTTGTAGGCAATTTCATAAGCTTTCCAACCATATGAGTTTCACATTTGTTTGAATTTTGGAACGTGAGACATGTCTGTTTTACAGCGCCACTTGTAAGGTTCAAATTTCAGAAAAGTTATGCTCTTTCGTGCGTTCCAATGGACAATTAATCTAAAAGGATTATACTATATGTTTTGGAGGACAGATGGCCGCACGAGGTGGTAGAGGAAGAGGCCGTGGTAGGGGTGCACCACCAGTACCACTAGTACCGCCACCGCCACCACCACCAGTACCACCGACCATGGAGCAGTTCATGCTAGTACAAACACAGCTGATGCAGACCATGATGCAACATCTTCAGAATCCACCAGTACCACCACCACCTCCACTGCCACCTGTTCAGCCACGGGACAAGCGTGGAGAATTTATGAAGGGCCGTCCTCCGGTGTTCACTCATGCTTCAGAACCGCTGGAGGCGGACGACTGGCTAAGGGCTGTAGAGAAGCAGCTCAACATCGCTCAATGCAATGAGCGTGAGAAGGTGCTCTACGCATCTGGCCAACTGCAGGGTGCCGCTCAAGATTGGTGGGACTCCTACATGTATGGACGTCCCAACAATGCACCAGAGGTGTCATGGCAGGAATTCACCGACAGCTTCAGGTCTTATCATATTCCTGAAGGCATTGTGGAGCTCAATCAGGAGGAATTCCGAGCTCTGAGGCAAGGATCCATGACAGTGGCGGAATACCGAGACAAGTTTGCTCAGTTGTCTCGATATGCTCCGCATGAGGTTGCCAACGACGCTGACAAGCAGCGCCGCTTTCTGAAGGGTCTCTATGACGGTTTGCAGTTGCAACTCATGTCCAATCTCTACCCTAATTTTCAGGCACTCGTGAACCGCGCGATTGTTATTGATAACAAGCGCAAAGAGATGGAAGCCAAGAAGAGAAGGCTTCAGGACCAGCTTCAGGAAGCAATAACCGCCAGCGTACCAATCCCTCGCAGAATTTCCAGCAAAGGTACCAGGTTCCGAGCAATCAGTGGAACCATGGTCAGAACCAGCAGCACGGTCAGTTTCCGCAACGTAATCAGTTCCCTCAACGTGCTCAGAACCAGCAACAGATTGTGCCACAGGCGCCACGACAGGGGAACACCAGTGCCACCCCAATGAAGAATAGTGCTCCCAACACTCCCAACAGGTGTTTCCGTTGCAACAAGGAGGGACACCTATCTTACAACTGTCCCGACAAGCAGAACCAGCAGACGCCTCAGAACCAGAGCAACCAGCAGAGGCCAAGGCACCAGCCACCACCCAACACTGGAAGGGTGAACCACGTGTCGGCAGATACGGCACAGGAGACTCCTGAGGTCATGATGGGTACGTTCAGCATCAACTCTATCCCCGCTATTGTACTTTTTGATTCTGGAGCTTCGCATTCTTTCATTTCTGCTGCTTTTGTTAGAATGCATGATCTTGTGTTGCGCTTCATGAAAACCCCCATAACCGTAAGTTCACCGGGAGGGTTTTTGACTGCAAATCAGTATAGTCCTTCGGTTAGTGTGCTTCTAAGGGGGGTAGCCTTTGAGGTTGAACCTATCCTGCTAAAGACAGCTGGTATTGATCTCATTTTGGGAATGGACTGGATGATGAAGTACAAGGCAGATATTAAGTGCCACCAGAAGGTAGTTGAGTTGACTTCACCAAAAGGGGATCAGATCAGTGTGGAAGTTGTTTTGAAAGCTCCGCCAACAGCTACTGTGAACCCGCTGAATGATGATGGTCGTGGATATGAATCAGTTGTTGATGAGTTCCCGGATGTTTTCCCCGATGACTTGCCAGGTATGCCACCCGACCGTGACATTGAATTTCTTATTGAGCTTTTGCCTGGTACTGCACCTATTGCTAAGCGTCCATATAGGATGGGGGTTAATGAGTTAGGAGAACTTAAGAAACAGTTGCAGGAGTTACAAGAAAAGGGTTTCATACGTCCTAGCTCTTCACCTTGGGGAGCTCCGGTGATCTTTGTTGACAAGAAAGATGGTACACAGCGGATGTGTGTGGATTACCGTTCGCTTAATGAGGTGACTATCAAGAATAAGTACCCTCTACCAAGGATTGATGACTTGTTTGATCAGTTAAAAGGAGCTTGTGTGTTCACTAAGATCGATCTTCGATCGGGTTATCACCAGTTGAAGATTCGTGCCGCTGACATCCCAAAGACTGCATTTACTACCAGATACGGTTTATATGAGTACACTGTGATGTCGTTTGGATTAACCAATGCACCTGCTTACTTTATGTACTTAATGAATAAGGTGTTCATGGAGTTTCTGGACAAGTTTGTGGTAGTGTTCATCGATGATATTTTGGTCTACTCCAAGAATGAGGAAGAACATGCAGAACATCTCAGGTTGGTCTTGCAGAAGCTCAGAGAACATCAGTTATATGCTAAAAGGAGCAAGTGTGAGTTTTGGTTGAAGGAAGTGTCTTTCCTAGGACATGTGATATCCAATGGTGGAATAGCAGTGGATCCGAGTAAGGTGGCAGACGTGTTGAATTGGAATCCACCTACCAGTGTGACTGAGATCCGTAGTTTCCTTGGATTGGCAGGTTACTACAGGAGGTTCATTGAAGGTTTCTCCAAGCTGGCTAAACCAATGACGGCTTTGTTAGAAAAGAATGCTAAGTTTGTATGGTCTGAGAAGTGTCAAGCTAACTTTGAAGAGTTGAAGAAGCGGTTAACCACAGCGCCAGTGTTGATTCTGCCAGACCTGAACAAGAGCTTCTCCATATATTGTGATGCATCTCGCTTGGGTCTTGGTTGTGTGTTGATGCAAGAAGGCAGAGTTGTTGCTTATGCATTGAGGCAGTTAAGGAAGCACGAGTTGAATTATCCTACACATGACTTGGAGTTAGCAGCTGTGGTACATGCACTGAAGATCTGGAGACACTACTTGATTGGTCACAAGAGTGATATTTACACGGATCACAAAAGTTTGAAGTACATTTTCACCCAGTCAGACCTGAATCTGAGGCAACGCCGTTGGTTGGAGTTGATCAAGGACTATGACTTGGAGGTCCATTATCACCCTGGAAAGGCGAATGTTGTGGCAGATGCTCTCAGCCGGAAAAGTTATGCCAATGAAGTACACCCGGATATACAGTCTAAAGAGTTGTGGGCTCAGTTAGCGCATCTCAACTTGGGTTTTGTTGTTAATGTTGTGGAGTTAATTTTGGAACCTACCCTGGAACAGGAGATACGCAAGGGTCAGTTGGAAGATGAGAAACTGAAAGAGATTGCTGAGAATATCGTGATTGGTAAGGCACCAGGTTTCAGTCTGGATGACAATGGGACTCTTTGGTTCGGAAAAAGGTTATGTGTACCTAGAGTAAAGGAGATCCGTGAGACAATCCTGCGAGAGGCTCATGACTCAGCTTACTCTATACACCCGGGAAGTACCAAGATGTACTTGGATTTGAAAGAGAAGTATTGGTGGTATGGTCTAAAACGAGATGTTGCCGAGTATGTGGCAGTGTGTGATACATGCCAGAGAGTGAAGGCAGAACACCAGCGACCGGCAGGATTGTTACAACCGATGAAAATTCCAGAGTGGAAATGGGAAGAAGTCGGTATGGACTTTATAGTGGGTTTACCTCGCACCCAAAGTGGTTATGACTCGATATGGGTAATTGTGGATCGGTTGACAAAAGTTGCTCACTTCTTGCCAGTCAGGACCACCTATACCGGAGCCAAGTTGGCAGAGTTGTACATGGAAAAGATAGTGTGTATGCATGGCGTTCCTAAAAAGATTGTGTCAGATAGAGGTACTCAGTTCACGTCACACTTCTGGCAGATGATTCATAAATCCCTTGGCACCAAGTTGAACTTCAGTACAGCCTATCACCCGCAGACGGATGGTCAGACAGAAAGAACTAACCAGATATTGGAAGATATGTTAAGAGCTTGTGCGCTGCAGAATGGTACTAGTTGGGATAAAAGTTTGCCGTATGCTGAGTTCTCATATAACAACAGTTACCAGAATAGTTTAAAGATGGCACCGTTTGAGGCTTTATATGGAAGAAAGTGCAGAACTCCTTTGTTCTGGAGTCAGACGGGAGAAAGTCAGGTGTTTGGACCGGACGTGTTGAAAAGTGCAGAGGAACAGGTACGGACGATCAGAGAAAAATTGAAAGTTGCACAGTCTCGACAAAAGAGTTATGCCGACACCCGCAGAAGAGATTTGGTTTTCAAAGTAGGTGACTATGTCTATTTAAAGGTGTCACCTATGAGAAGCGTAAAGAGGTTCAATATGAAGGGTAAGTTAGCACCCAGATATGTCGGTCCTTTCAAGATAGTGGAACGACGTGGTGAAGTGGCTTATCAGTTGGAATTGCCGGAAAGTCTAGCAGGGGTACATGATGTCTTTCATGTGTCACAGTTGAAAAAGTGTTTGCGTGTGCCAGAAGAGCAGATACCGTTGGAAGAGTTGGCAGTTAATGAGGATCTCACTTATGAGGAATACCCAATAAAGATCTTGGAAACAGCAGAAAGAGTCACTCGGAGCCGAGTCATTCGTATGTGCAAAGTTCAGTGGAATCGGTATTCAGTGGATGAGGCAACTTGGGAAAGAGAAGAGGATCTGAAACGGATATACCCGCAGTTGTTTGAGTGAGTACCAGTTGAATCTCGGGACGAGATTCCCTTAAGGGGGGTAGATTTGTAACACCCTGAAAACATGCATTTTTCGAAATAGAATAAAAATGGTTTAATTGCACTCGATGTGAGCATTAAAACATAGGGAAAGTAATTAAAGTTTTCATAAAATAAAATTGAGCATCATGTAGAAACTTTGTGTTGCATTCATGCTGATGCACTTTTCTTTGTTTTGTTGGAGTTTGCAAATTTCAAATTTGAATTCAAAAGCTTTATTTGGAATTTGTGTTTGAAAATCAAAAATGGAAAAGCAATTCTCCTTTCTCTCTCTCTTCATTGCTTTCTGGCCCGAGGCCGTTACCTTCCCCCCAGCCCAACCCCTCACCCTTCTCCCTCTGTTGGGCCGACGCGAACAGGCCGGCCCAGTCCCTGCCCCGCACCTCTCCTTCCCTCTCTCTCTCTGACAAGCCCGCCCCGCTGGTCAGTTTCCCCTTCCCCGCTGACGAACTTGACCCGCATGTCAGTGACCTCTTCCTCCTTTCCTTCTTCTTCCCCGCTCCCCTCCCTCTCTGTGTGCCGACGCCGACACCGAATCCGAGACAGGGCAGGGTGGATCTCCCCTTTCCATAACCGGCTCAGCGCCGTGACGTGCACACCAAGCGCCGCCGCCGAGCCCTCCTTTCTTCCCTTCTCTCCCCCTCTTCTTTCCTTTCCCGGCCGCCGCTCTTTCCTTGCAGCCGAGACCCGATCCCGCGTCGAACCCTCCCCCTTTCCTTCCTTGTGGCGCACTGAGGGTATTTAAGCCGCACCCGACGTCCTTCCGCCCTCACCTTGCGACCACGGGACAACCGGAGCAGTACTCGAGCCGCCGCAGCACCACGCGCCGCCGCAAGCTAGCAAAACCACCGCCACCGTCGATTTTGTCTCTGCCTAGTTTCCCTGTGCCAACCAGTTGATCCCCGAGCCTCGCAGTGAGGTAAGTGCCGCCTCGGAGCCCCGCTTTTCCTCCCCGGCCATTCTGTCGCGTCGCACCGCATTTCCCGTCGGCACAGAGCCGCCGCGCCGCGTGGGCACCCCATCTCCGAGTGTAATCGATTCAACCGACTCCACCGTCGGATTCGCCGTCTTTCCCTCGTTCTGTTCGACCCGGTTGCGTCGAGTTTCGTGCACTGAATCGCCAGATCAACGTGCGCCGCCACCGTCCGGCAATGGCGCCGCCGCGCCTCTGTTTCCGACCGCCGCGCGCCGCCCTTTTCCCCCTGTGTCTAATCTGGACCGTCAGTTTCAGATCGGACGGTCAACCAAGCCCGATACCCCTTCGATGGCGATCTTGCAAAAGAAACCCCGCGGGTTTTAAAGACTGAACCCGCAGTCCCCTTTGGTGTATTCTGAGATTCCGCCTCCTCTTCTGAAAAACGCATTCCCTTTTCAGTTTGATTTATTTCGAAAATAAAAAGAAAACCTTATTTACAGTTTTGCCACTCTTTTTCTTTTGCTTATAAATTGCTCATTTTAAATCCAAATCGCTCCGTTCAAGTTGCGTTAGATCCGTATTTTCTTGCTCTATCCAGTAGTATAGTTTTTAACTATGTTAATAACTTTTAAAAATCAAAGAAAATTATTTCCGTAATGTTTAATCTTGCTCTATTCAAAATCCCGTTTAAATCATATCTTCTCCGTTATAGCTCCGTTTTTCGTGATTCAAGCGTCTTTGTGATCGTAGTGATACGTAGATTTGTTTTCTAAGCTTTTACTTTTGTTTTATTATGTTTGGTGTACTGTTCTAATCTATAGCTTTGTTTGTATGCATGTTATGTCTCCGCGTGATTGCATGTGATGTGACGGTCGAGTACAGACGGTGAGCAGTACGTGGGAGATCAAGGGTTTTGCTTTGAGCAGGAGCATCAGCAGGATCTCTTTGAGCAAGGCAAGTATATATGGGATCTTCCTTGATGTCCTATTAATGAAGCTTTTCCAATAAAATCATATGCATGTGTCCAATATTGTCACCATAGGGTTTACCTAGACTTGTTTACCTTTATCCTTGAATTCCTATGGGTTATTGTTGCATCTGGGTAGTTAATGCTAGTGCTTCACTTTTATAAGCATGATCTTTTAATCTTGATTAATGATTATATGAACTGTTGAAGTAAAACTTGACTTTTTAGCAACATGGACTTAGGACCCCTTTCTGTCAGCAAAAGCTGGGACATACAGTACAACCATGAGGGCTATATGGCTCTGGCTTTAGTTCAGTATTAGGGTCACTCTCTCGCATGCAACAGTTCACGAAAGTTGCCATTGACGAGCGGTTGCGGAGCGGCTGGTGTGGGGACCGCTGCGGGTGTGTACCACCGACGGGCTCCTATATACCCCTTGCCCGTGGATCCGTACTGTCTGGGGTATGTCAGCGAACCCCTTTGAAAGACTTCATCGTGTCCCCTGCCTGCTCACCTCGGTAGTGCTAAGGGAGTCATGATCCCGGGGCATTTGGGCAAACACGTCTCATGGGTAAAGTGTACACCTCTGCGCAGAGTTAAAAACTATCATGATAGCCGTGCTCACGGTCACGAGCGGCCTGGAAAACTCACAGAACTCTTTGGCTACTTGTATTTACCTTTATGAATCATTTTATTATGATATTATGCTACTTGTTCAATTGTTCACTTGATCCTGCAATTTAACTTGGGGAATTAAGCATAACTTTGATCTATCACTTATAAAGCTTTGTTACAAATTAAAAAAATGCTTACCGCAGTAAACTAGTGTCATACTATTTGAGCCTCATGAACCCCATATATGCTTGTTGAGTACGAAAGTACTTACGCCTGTTTCTTTCTTTTCAATTCTTGTATAAAAACCCCGGATGGGTACCAGATTATCAGAGTTATGAGGAGTATCCAGAGGACTACTAGGTTTGGGGTCAACCAGTTGACGTCCCTGTGCTATGGAGCTTCGCGAGAGTTATCTTATTTCCGCTGTTTTGTAATAGATATTATTTAAATACTCATTCGCTATGTATTAAACACTTGTGATGATACAATTTTGATAATTTGTCGGCTTATGTGTGTGACTGATCTCTGGGCACACATAAGATTATTGCATCCTGTTTTGTCTTTGAAACTGGGTGTGACACTTTTAGAGTGATGATTACTTACCTTTACCTTTGTCATTGAAGAATGATGGCATCGTAACCCTCATGGAGGCTTCCCTTGATCAACTGGTTGTGCATTATCGACTTGTCTTCTTGTTCCACTCCTCTCTCATCCTTGTTCTTCTGATCTTGACATTTCTATTGGTCTTGTCTTGATGTTTTGTTCACTCTCTTCCATGGATTGAGTGGTTTGAGGTTTTATCCTTGTCTTCTCCTCGCTCCATGGAATTCATCTATCTTGATGAATTAGACGTGTTCCTCTTGTGAAAATTGTTGAAGGTTCATGTGCCCTTCTTTATCTCCAATTTGAGTTCATCCCAGAACTTCCCCAATTTGATATTGAAAGTTTTCCTGCAGGGGTTAGTCCAACAAAATATCCAATATCTACTATAGCATACTATTAATCCAAAAATCAACCTAGACATCGTCTAAATTGATTTAGGAAGACATTTAACCTAACCAAGCTTAAATTAAAAAGCCTTTAGAAGTAATATCCAAATACCTTGATTTAAACTAAGCACCATGCATAATTTAAAATATATATGAAAATACTTCAAAACCTAAACATACACTATTGCAGATAAAGGTAGCATGAAAGTATTATGGAGATTTACCCAAGTGAAGATGAAAGAGTATGATGATGACTTTTTTAGTAGTTGAGCATGCCTTAAAGGTAGGTACAACTAAGATGATGTAGCAACATGGCAAAAGATGTTTTTATGATGAGTTATCCCCCAAGCTTGAATTTTTGCAAAAATCAAGATTGGATAAATGAAATTCAATGTTGCATAATAATTGTTGGACATACCTTATGCTTTGTCATTCCTTGATTCTTTCTTCTCTATACCTAGAAAGGTTAGTGACAAAAATACCCAAAGGAATATAATCATATATTTCTATGCTCGCTTTACAAGGGTAGGCAACAAAAAGGTAAATAATCATGTTAAGATTTGAGAAGTGCTTGTTTTAGGACACTAAGCTTGTCCTTGGGAAACCTTTTATGATGTGTTTTAGTGAAATGGTTTCCCTTTGATTACCTATCTCAAGATTCAACACAACGAGATCTGTAATATTTATGATAAACATATGCATCGACAACCACCCTTTTAAATTTTTGTAAATATAAAGTGCGAGGGTGTTGAGGATGTCATGTATGGTAATCATAGAGAGACCAATTGGTATGGGAGATGTCTCTTATGAGCATGGGTTTAATAAGATGGTTATGGAATAGATTCTATGCTCATTGATGTCATCCTCCTCTCCAATCTCTATGGTTAGTTCTAGATGGACATTCAAAATTCCACTTGGATTGGTGACTCTCAAATTGGTCTTGTTTGGGGTCTCCTCTATACTTGGTTGCTTCATATTTTTAAAAGGAGTTAAAATTAAACCAAGTCTAGAGAAAGATTGTCCCAAAACCATGGCTATATAAGCAGGGCGAAGCTCATAGCCATTTATAAGAATGGGGTGTGAAACTGGTGGAATCTCCAACAGTCGCCCTTTGGAGTAGAGTATTTATAGATGTGGTATGATGAATATGGTAAGGTGAGAAGGATGGTAAAAATGAAAAATGAAAAAGGAAAAAGGTAAATGGATGACCATAGTTCGAAACTAGCACAGCTACCGTTCCCCGGCAACGGCGCCAGAAGGCTTGTTGGTATAAATTAACGCACACAGATAAATCCGTAAGTGCACAGGTACCGCTGTAGCTTTCAGCCAGGAGTATTCCAAAAGGGTATCGATTTCCACGAGGAATGCGAAGTGTACTAGAAACAAAAGAAGATCATCCAATGATAGATAACATAAATGGGTAGAGAAATTTTAGAGTTTTCTAAGGGGTTCTATCTAATCAAAGGCCCACGATACTCTACTTACTTTAGAGCAACAGTACCCTCCCGACTCTCGACAAAGACTGGGAAAAAGGTAGTCGGGAGAGACTGCCAAAAGCTCTACGAAAACACCAACCCGAACATGGTGGACTACAAAGGACTTACAGAGTTGTCACCTCTGGGTCTACCACAACTATCCGTGGGATTGGGTGCAAACTCGGGTAAACTCTAGTCTAGACACCACGTCTAGACTAACGCTTACTACTCTAATCCGATATCAAAACTAGAGCACTCAATACGAGCGGAGATCCCGTAAATAGAATAAAGTAAGAACTAAAATAAGATACATAGAAATAATAAATGAATAACCTAGAGATTGCTCAAGATGAACCAGATGTTGCAAAGGTACAATGTTGAGGAAGATCTGATAGATCGGGCTCCTCCTCTCTCACCTCTAATTGCAACTAGATGAACTAGAACTAGAAGTACTAGATCTAGACAACTAGAGAGACCTCTACTCTACTTAGATAGAGAATTGAAACCCTAGCTTTTGCTCTGTAGGTAGATAATGGTGCCTAGAGAGGGGGGTCTGTCCCTCTATTTATAGCCCGGTGAGATCAACCACAGCCCTCGGATGAAACCGACCTTGATACACGGTCAAGATGCATCCTAGGAGGCGGTGGAGGAAGCTTCTAGAAGTGGGTCAGGATCCGCTACAGTAGAGGGCCGCCCGGCACCCCATCTCAGCCCCTCGGGCCCCTCTTCCTTCGGGTGTCTTCTGGATCCTTCTTGAGTCTGATAGAAAGTATCCCACCACGGGATAATTCTAGTAATTAATTTGATAATTAGATCTTCTACGGTTCTCTAGAATAGTCCGAGGAAAATATAGATTTACCAAAGCTATGGGATTCTAGCAGTTTATTCCCTCAAATATATAGTGGATGATGGTTCCGGTATGTTCTAAATTGTTCCTAAGTTGAATTCCATTACGGTGTTGATATCTTTATCTTCGGGGATCCAAATATAGCAAGTGCTAGGTCCATTTCGATCAGCTCGATGAGCTCTTCGCAATGATGTACTCTAATTCTTTGTTTGAGGTACTCTTCTTTTCATAACGAATTTGCAGGAAAACATTCGGCCAGAGAACGTGCCACGTCACCCGCTTTTCCCGGCCGTCTGATCGGGCGCGCGGACGACCCAGATCATGCAAGGCTAAGCTATTTTGCAAAAGCGCCCTTAAACTTTAGTGGAATCAACCCACACTCCGACCTTCTCTCTCAGATTATTTGTTAAAAAGGCCCTTAACGTTTACCAAAATCAACACGCACTACAAGTCATTTATGGGATGGCCTGCCTTTCGCTCCCTAAGCCTTAGTGGGCCGAATTTGGCCTGACACTGTTTTTCCTTATCTATTAATCTTTTTCTTTTATAAATAAACTTGTTATAACTTTAAATTACGTATTAAATCACCAAAAAATCATAAAATAGAAGCTAAAGTTGTTTTGGAATCCTCATGAATATGTATATTAAATGAATCTATAATAAAACATGTTTTAGTAGAAAATTTTTATTGTATATTTTTGCCTATGTTTTTAGAGATAAATATTAAAATTAAATAAAATTAAATAGAAAATTGAGTTGTTCAAAGCTCCTCATGTCACGTCTGCCAAATTTCATAATTTGAGGTCGCATTATCATTATTTTATAATTACATTAAGCTTTCGTGTACATTTACCCCTTATTTTCTCTATAAAATATAGCAAAAATGTGATAATTCCATTTGAATAACAAGAGTAAAATACTACTTCAGTTATACATTTAAAATAATGGAGTGTCCAAAATATATGCCAAATGCAACAACAGGTCTGCTAAAACTTAACAAAATTATTATCATCACAAATAGACCTTATTGTAAACAACTTGTTGTAAGGATACAACTAAATGGATGAAAGTCCAAGTTTGGTTTTGGTTAATTGATAAAACCTATGGACTAACCCTATTGCTAAGTGCATGATCTAGATAGGGTGATCCAAGTTGATAAGTGGAGCTAGATGAAGGATCATGATCAAGTGCTCCATGGCTAAGGAAAAGAAGAAAGAGAAAAACAAAAATGGCCCAAGGCAAAGGTATATCATAGGGGCATTTTTGGTTTAGTGATCAAGACACTATAGAGAGTGTGATCACATTTAGGATTGATAGTCGTACTATCAAGAAGGGAAAACTCGTTTCGATTGCGGTTATCATGTGCCACTAGGTTTGCATTGCATGCATAATTAAAATGAACCTATGTGACATAAAACTTGAAACAAATCCAAGAAAAATACTTGTAAAATGCTAACACAGGTGAACAAGTGTTATATCATAAGGTGTTAGCATATGGAAGCTTGGAGAAGAAGAAGCAACTTGTTTGGACAAAAAAGACAAGGTCCGGACGCAGGGTCCGGACGCTGACAGGCTACACTCCGGACAAATGGAACAGCGTCCGGTGGCTAACCCTTCCTCTCTGTCTCGGCACACAGAAGGTCCGGACGCCAATGTTGGTCTGGACGCGGCACTCCGGTCAACCGTCCGGATCAAAGTGCCTCTCTGTATGCTCTCTGCGTAGCGTCCGGACGCTAAGTGCGGTCCAGACCTTGGACACCGGACGCGCGTCCGGAGCTAAGGAGCTCTCTGGACCCTCTCTGGATCGGGTCCGAACGCAAGCGAGAAAAGGATCCGGACGCTACTGTTTCTCGCGTCCAGAGGCGACGTGGCGGCTCCCTGTGAAAGCTGCGAACGACGTTTTTCAAACTGCAGGGCGACCGGACGCAGGCGCATTAGTCCGAACACCCAGCTTCGCGCGTTCGGATGGTGCGTCCGGACTGGAATACAGAGGCTCTGCAGCTCGACTGGTGAAGGGTCCGGACGCTATCAATGGTCCGGACCCTAGGCAAAAACAGCGTCCGGACTGGCGCAGAAAGGCAGGATGAAGGGGCAAAACGGCTAGCTTTTGATGGAGGGCTATATAAGTGCTTTTGTCCAGCTCAAGCAACAACTCTTGCACCTCTCATTCATTCTCACTCATTGTGCTTGCTTGAGATAGCCCCCAACTCACTCTCTTCACTCTTGATTGCATATTTGTGAGAGTTTGAGTGATCCAAGTGCTTTGATCATTGCATTGTATCTTAGTGGCACTTGGTCATCGTCATCTCCGCGGGATTTCTTGTTATTCTTGGTGTTTGTCAACACCTAAACGGCTCGGCGATTGAGGAGAAGCTTCGGCACGTGTTGGTGATTGTTCGCGGCCGGCTTCATCGACTTGTGAGAGGGCTTGTACCCACCTCAGCGAAGCGCCAAAGGGTAACTCTAGTGGATTGCTCGTGTCATTGAGTTACTCTCATTTGGGTGGTTTCTTGTGGCGCCCGGATAGTGGGCTTGGCTTGTGAATTGCCAATTAGCCACCGAAACACCATTTGAGTAGTCGACACAACGGGGACTAGCTTGGTGGCAACCAAGTGAACCTCGGGAGAAAAATCATTGTGTTCATATTGTCTCCCGGCTACTTTTGGTGATCTTACTGTGATTGGTCTTCACATTGGTATATTCTCTTCACAAGGCATCGATATAACAATCACCCCTATCCCTTGCATTTACTTATTCATATCTTGTCTAGTTAGTTCTTGTTTAGTCGTTCTAGCTTGCTTGAGCTAAGTGCCTTAGGTTCTTGCTATTGTGTGTAGGCACTTAGTTAACTAGAATTGCTTGGATAGGTGGCTTTGCACCCCTAGCTAGAGCAAAAAACTTCGCTTAAGTGTCATCTAACCTTGTGCTCTAGTGGTTTGTAGATTTTTATTAGGCTATTCACCCCCCCTCTAGCTATCTAGGACCTTTCAATGGAGCTTATATAAAATCATACTAAGAACTTGAAAAATTACGCGGCCTTGCTGCGCATGGTCATCCTTAGCTTTTTTTATTCGTAGTTAAGTAGATGATTATAGATAATGATAACTAAATTATTCTTTACACCATACACTAGTGATATTTTTTGTGTTAATTGGAAATTATCTATGGTTGCATATGTCAATCACAGATTTATCAATTTTTTATATATATATTTTGAAGGATAAATTATCTTTTTATTGGGATATATTCATTATTTTTTGGGCTATGTTTGTTGCGAGTAAATAATGGTAGTAACAATTGTTAAGGTGGGAAATCAAAGTTAGACTAAAATTTAATTTATTTATGAAATGAGGAATATTTGAACTCAAAGCATGAAATTCAAAAATTCATAAGCTAGTGTACTTGTTAGTATGATTTTATTAAACTCTATTTATTTGTAGCCTTACAACAAGCTATTTACAATATAGTCTATTTGTGATGATGATAGTTTTGTTAAGTTTTAGCAGACTTGTTGTTGCACTTGACATATATTTTGGACACTCCACTATTTTAAAGGTATTACATAAGTAATATTTTACTCTTGTTATTGAAATAGAACTATCATATTTTTTGGCTATATTTTTTTATAGAGAAACACAGGGTAAATGTATTTATTAAGGACGGAGGAACATCTTTTCACGGATGGTTAATGTAATTGTGAAATGAGGAGAATGCGACCTGGAATTATGAAATTTGGAAGTACATAGACGTGACATGGGGAGTTTTGAACAACTCGATTTTATATTTTTTTTGTTTTTTATTTGATTTTCACATTTACCTCTTAAAAACATAGGTAACAATGTACAATAGAAAATTTATACTAAAATAGTTTTTATTATGAATTCATTGCATATATTTATTCATGAGAATTATGAAACATATTTATTTTAAATTATATATTTGTTAGTGTTTTAATATATAATTTTAAAGTACAACAAATTTATTTATAAAAGAAAAATATGAATAGATAAAGAAAAACAATGTTGGACCGAATTTGGCCCACTAAGTCCCAGGGAGTGGCAGATAGACCAGCCCATAAAAGGCTTGTACTGCGTGTTGATTTGGGTAAAGTTTGAGGGCTTTTTTAGAAACTAATCAGAGAGAGGAGGCCGAGTGCGGGTTGATTCCTTTAAAGTATAAGGGTGTTTTGCAAAATAACATAGGCTCGCATGATCTAGTCCGTCGACGTGCCTGATCGGACGGCTGAGAATAGCGGGTGACGTGGACGTGCTCTCCAGCCAGATCCTTCCCTGTAGATTCGTTGCAAATTCGTTATTAAAAGATAACATTAGCTTATGAATTGTTGAACTTCATGCTTTGAGTTCAAATATTCCTCATTTCATAAATAAATTAAGTTTTATCTAACTCTGATTTTCCACCTTAACAATAGTTATTACTATTCTTTACCCACGACAAACATAACCAAACCAATAATGAATATATCTTAATGCAAAAAAAAATACAATTCATCCTTCAAAATATATAGATAACAAAATGATAAATTCATGATTGACATATACAACTATATGGGTAAGTCGTATGGCAACAAGATTAGACACATGCGTATGGTTTTATTGGAAAAACATCATGAATAGGACATCAAGGAAGATCCCATATAATACTTGCCTTAAAACAGATCCGTTCTTCAAAGATCAACGTCTTCAAAGATTAACTTCTTCAAAAGATCTTCTGACACACCAACTTCTTGATCTCCAACGTAACACTCACCGATTGGACAGAATCACAAATCACCACACAAGCATTCTGATCATACAAAGCATACAAACATGGCTAAATTAGAACAATACACCACTCAATGAAAAGATTTTGAAAAGAGATCTACGCAACTCTATGAACACATAGCCGCGAAGAACACACTAAACGGTGCTACGGAGATCGAGATACATCTACCGAAAGATTTGCTTTTATAAAAGAGAACTATAGGCTTTTACCCAATTTTAATAACTATATAAAAGAATGGAAAGGTATTTCAAAGAAACACCCAAGTTATATTAAGTCAAAGTTATATTTGGATCTTGAAATAAAAGTAGAACTAATCATATTTTATATATAAAACAAATTGCATAGTTATTAATCAAGTTAGGAGTTAACCATAAAATTACAGAGCTATTAACATGGTATTAAAGATCACTAACAAAAAGGTTACGCCGATAAGAAACCAACGCAACTTGAACGAAACGAATCGGGTCTACAGCGAAGAAGATATGAAATTAACATGTTTTCTATACAAGATTAATTCACTAAAAAGGATTAATCTAAACTTTATTTTCAAAAGACTTTAACATAGATGAAAACTGTACCACTAGATAGATCCTGAAATTACAAAACTAACGCAACTGGTTTGGATAAAAACGGAGCTAAAACGTGGAAGATAGATTTAAAGTTTAAACTTGAATTTTAAAGGACATTAAATAAAACTATATTTTCAAATTTTGCAAAACAGATTGATTATGGTTTTATCATGTAGATAAAAACTCTACAAATCTAACGCAATTTGAATGGATGAAAACGGAGTTAAAACGAATATTTTATGGGCAAAAGAATATCGGTAGAATTTTTAAAATAAAACGAAACTGCGGATTAAAAATTACCAAAACACGGGGGCCTTTTTGCAAAGCGCGAGGGGCTGACGGCGGGGTCCGGCCGAGTGCCACGTGGCGCCGCGGGGCTGGCTGCTCCTGCTCCTCCTGCTGGTGGCGGCGTGTGGGAGGAGAGAGGCTGAGGGGGGGGGGGCTTTTATAGGGAGGGGGGGAGGTGGCAGCTGGGCCTAGGGTTTGGGCGGCTGGGCCTGCTGGGCTTCTGCAGCTGGGCTGCAGGGGGGAAAGGGGGAGCGGCTGGGCCGGGGGGGGGGGAGGGCGCTGTTGGGCCTCGGGGCCCAACGCGGGGGAAGGAGGGGAGGGGGAGAAAAAAAAGAAAAAAGGGGGGGAACTGGGCCGGCAGGGTGGGCTGCGCAGGCCGGGGAAAAAATAGAGAGAGGGGGAGGGAGAGAGAGGTGGCCTGGGAGGGTTTTTCCTTTTTTTTTCTATTTTGTTTTTTTCTTTTCTTTTCTTTTATTCGAAAGCTATTTCCAAATTCTTTTCAAAGACATTTCCAAAACCTTTTTATTCTCTTAATCCAAAACTCTTTTCAAAACATTTTCAAAACCAATTTGAAATATGTTTTATTTCCAAATCTCTTTTCAAAACAAGTTTCCATTTAAAGAGTTTTTAAATCCTTTTAAATTTCTTTTGCTTAGAAAACTTTTCAAGGTATTTTCATAAACCTTTTTGAAACCCACTTTTGAAATTCTTTTGAGTTTTAACAAAACCACACAAACATTGAATCATATGCAAAGGCATGAGTGCACAACCACGTTGCTAACTAAAGGGCAAATTTTAATTTAACGAAAACTTCTTATTTTCCTATGCTTTTATGAGCACCAAATCACAATTAA